>CM077215.1:3597365-3824865 GCA_039654625.1 Rhinogobio ventralis
CTCCACGGCTCTAATTCATGACCGGTGTTTTGTTTTGCTCTATCCTCTGCGCTTCTGCGTTCGTCAATACGCATGCGTCAAGGGTTACTCTTTTAGCGCAAGTCGACTTGCGTACCGCTGACCACCGGAAGCTAGTATATATATATATATATATATACACTCACCTAAAGGATTATTAGGAACACCATACTAATACTGTGTTTGACCCCCTATTCGCCTTCAGAACTGCCTTAATTCTACGTGGCATTGATTCAGCAAGGTGCTGAAAGCATTAGAAATTAGAAATGTTGGCCCATATTGATAGGATAGCATCTTGCAGTTGATGGAGATTTGTGGGATGCACATCCAGGGCACGAAGCTCCCGTTCCACCACATCCCAAAGATGCTCTATTGGGTTGAGATCTGGTGACTGTGGGGGCCATTTTAGTACAGTGAACCCATTGTCATGTTCAAGAAACCAATTTGAAATGATTCGAGCTTTGTGACATGGTGCATTATCCTGCTGGAAGTAGCCATCAGAGGATGGGTACATGGTGGTCATAAAGGGATGGACATGGTCAGAAACAATGCTCAGGTAGGCCGTGGCATTTAATTGGCACTAAGGGGCCTAAAGTGTGCCAAGAAAACATCCCCCACACCATTACACCACCACCACCAGCCTGCACAGTGGTAACAAGGCATGATGGATCCATGTTCTCATTCTGTTTACGCCAAATTCTGACTCTGCCATCTGGATGTCTCAACAGAAATCGAGACTCATCAGACCAGGCAACATTTTTCCAGTCTTCAACTGTCCAATTTTGGTGAGCTCGTGCAAATTGTAGCCTCTTTTTCCTATTTGTAGTGGAGATGAGTGGTACCCGGTGGGGTCTTCTGCTGTTGTAGCCCATCCACCTCAAGGTTGTGTGTGTTGTGGCTTCACAAATGCTTTGCTGCATACCTCGGTTGTAACGAGCGGTTATTTCAGTCAAAGTTGCTCTTCTATCAGAATCAGTCGGCCCATTCTCCTCTGACCTCTAGCATCAACAAGGCATTTTCGCCCACAGGACTGCCGCATACTGGATGTTTTTCCCTTTTCACACCATTCTTTGTAAACTCTAGAAATGGTTGTGCGTGAAAATCCCAGTAACTGAGCAGATTGTGAAATACTCAGACCGGCCCGTCTGGCACCAACAACCATGCCAAGCTCAAAATTGCTTAAATCACCTTTCTTTCCCATTCTGACATTCAGTTTGGAGTTCAGGAGATTGTCTTGACCAGGACCACACCCCTAAATGCATTGAAGCAACTGCCATGTCATTGGTTGATTAGATAATTGCATTAATGAGAAATTGAACAGGTGTTCCTAATAATCCTTTAGGTGAGTGTATATATATATATAAATATATATATATATATATATATACACATACGCACACACACATACATACACCTCAATTAATAGCCTACATTTTGAAAATAAAAAATAAACAAGGCTCAAACATTCATTTAAGCATGCGTGTTTATTTTAGTACTTCCGTCAGTGAAACAACGTACTACAGCCTGTAAACCTTTTAAATAAATATCAGTAAATGGTAATCTAAATAATATAAGAAAGTTAAATATTAGTTAAATATTTGTTTTAGATTTCCCCACAGAGGTACGTCATATGCCGCATTGCGCTTTGAGAGGGATGTAGGACACGAGCAGGAAAGAGAGCATCGCTTTTCTTACATCTTCATGTTTTCTCCTTGACTTGCGTACCACTGACCACCGGAAGCTAGTTATTTTAGTCTATTTAAGTTTTAAATATGGACATTTTTCTTACACAAACGTGCCACTTCGCTTCAGAAGAGCCGTGTGGAGCAGTTATGATGGATAGATGCACTATTATGGACTTCAAAAACGGAGCAACAATCACTGCCATTATAAAGCTTGGAAGAGCCAGGACATTTTTTATATAACTCTGATTGTATTCGTCTGAAAGAAGAATGTCATATACACCTAGGATGACTTGAGGGTGAGTAAATCATGGGCTAATTTTCATTTTTGGGTGAACTATCCCTTTAAGTAAATTTTTCAAGTGACTGTCCTGTTGAATATCATTTAATACTTAATTACATAAGAAATCTACTACTTTCTTACTTTTACTCAAGTACTGTATAAGTAATTCAAAGTTTTACTTGAGTACAAGTAAGAAAGTACTACATCTTTAATGTAATTAAGTATTAAAGGTAATAAAAAAACACTTATTTCTGAAATGCAGTGCAGTAAAAAGTACGACATCATGCTTTGGAATGTAGTGAAGTAAATAAAAACACTTTGATAAAGTACAGATACTTAAACATTGCACTTGAGTAGAGTAAAAATACTTCACTATTGTCCACCTTAAGAACAATTAACAACTTTTTTTTGTATTCAAACTAAATATAAAAAAATATCATGGGTAAAATATTTGATAGGTAGGTTGATAGGTAAACAGTCAAAAGCTCATTGTGTCATGTAGAATGACTGAACATTCACTTTTAACAAATTATTTTGATGCATCATGTTGGTCAGGAGGAGCCACCATCACTATGAGTTTGCCAAATCTTTTGTTGGCCTCATCATTTATTCAATAGAGAAATAGTGCTGGAATGAACAATAAACTACCATTATCACAAATTCCCACAGTATTACTCAATGAGTTTTGCATTGAAAGCCGGAATTCTGCAGTGGCGAGCTGCTGTGCTCTAAATCTCTATCCAGTGTACAGTACCTCCAGTCGGCACTGTTATGACTTACTGCATCACTGCACAGGAATGACACTGCCATCAATCATATTAATACTGGACCCACAAATCAGGAGCAAAAAATGCACCCCCAAGGTTTTACACAATCAGCATTAATTACATAATTATCCACTTCATTAAAATACCCAATATCGTAACTGGAGTTCAAGGTGTTTCTAACCGATACTGAAAAATGGCCTCCTGAAAATGATACTATACCTAAACACGCAGACTATGTGCACACATTCATGCACAAGCATATTAAAGGGATAATTCGCCTAAAAATAAAAAACATTTCATCACCCTCATGGTCATTATGAAACTTGTATGACTGTGTCTTACATGAAATACAAAAGAAATTGTCGCAGAACATCCAGAGCATTAAGGGTCGGCCACATTTACCACTGGTCGGCGAATTCCAGTCATTTCAATAGGCATCCACATGACCTGGAATTTTGTGAGAAGGCAAAAGATTTCCACACAAAGATTTTGCAATGGGTTCCAGTTGGTCACACGAATTCGACGTGTTGACCAACAGAAATCGTCTTGGTTTGAAAGTGACTTTGTGCTTCATACAACTTGCAACTTTTAGACTGCACCTGGACGTTTCTGAATGGTTAGTGGATACATTTATGTAACGTCCGTCACCGGACTATACAATGCATAATAAATGTGCATTTATGAATTACGCAGACTGTGAGTGTTTTCGGGATAAACCTAATGACATAGCTCTAGTCTCTGTGTATAGTCAGTCAGAAACTGACGTAGCGATCGCATGCTGTCTTGAGTGAAAGGCGTGTGCGCGTGCTTCAGGTCAGAGTCCGGCAGCGCGAACATGTCCAGTGCCGCGCTTTATTTTCTCATGCATGTGTTTCTGTTGATTTTTTTTGTCATACACATATATATTTAACTGTTCTGCTTCCATTGTTTAGTGAACAGTGATAAAAAGAAGATTTCATCGATTGGCGGATACCGCTTCCTGTGATCGACAAACGGCTCCAAAACTCCTGATCGGAGCCCCCTTAAATGTGACATAATGTGACCTTTACTTCTTATAATGGGAAATGGGTCTGTCCAGCTCCAAAATTGAAAAAAAAAACAACAAAAAAAACATAACAACATATGTTCATATGATGTAAAGACTAAAATTAAAGGAGTTATTTGCAGAAAATCTGTTTAACATTTTAAAGTTCAGTTCAATTATGATGCATCTGGACACAGTGCACCAGGTTTGTCATCTAAGATTTGAAACTATTGGTTCTTGTATGACTAGAAATACAGCTCACAACTCAAATGGAGGACTTTTGTCACTTTTATGGTCCTTTTTGTCATTTTAGAGCTTCACAGCTCCAATCCCCATTATAGAAAACAGTACTCTATTCTGCAATATTTTTTCATTCAGAAAGATTATAGAAACTCATACAGATTTTACAACGACTCAAGCGTGAGTAAATGATGACAGTATTTCAATTTTTGGATGAAGTACTCCTTTACAAAAGCATATAAAAGCATTCACCCTTAGCGCTCTTCTCCGTGACACATCAGAAAACTCACCTTGAACGATGATGTGCACAGACGTGGTTCTGGGTCTGCTGCTAGTCTGCACTGCGCAGATGTATTGGCCCTCGTCTGTCAAGTCCACATCCTCAATCTTGATGGTGAACTCATCCTGGTTCAGAGTAACCAAACTCACCCGGGGGTCCACAGACCACTTATCCTCTCCGGCATACAGTATACTTGATCTGTTCAGCCATGCTGTGTGTGTCACCAAGTCCCCTTGTGAGCAACTACAAGAGAAGAGAGAGAACCAAAGAGATTACTTAACCTTTAGCATTAGCATGTGCGCTACAAGCAAAGTTTGCTTCTGAATTATTACCGGTGTATGCCTTTGTTACTAAAGCACTGGGATTCATCAGTTAAGATAAATTCAAATATTCATTAGCATTCATTCAAATAGTCCCCCCGGTACTATATGTCGGAAGACTGCATGTGTTTCGGAAGCGAGTGCGAATGTATTCCCTAGATATTAAGCAAGAAAGAACAACACGGTTAGACATCGATCAAAACCCCAAAGCCTCCTGAAGATTGGGTTTATTAAATTCAGTGACCCCCAGATAATATTTAAAGCTAAACTGGTTGGGGGGGAACAGCCTCTTAGTGCTTTCGACTTAAAGACAATGCCATCTCTCCTTATTACGGATACAATGGAATTAGATGCTAATTACTTACAGACCTTCCTTAAATGAGGACATGCTGTGTCTAATTACAGCTATGCCTAACAGTTAGCAGCAGAGGCCAAAAAAGGGCCTCTTCATATACTGTAGGGCTATTAAAATCAAAAGCAATCATGCGCTTAATTGATTACTTGCCTGATTAACCATTCAATAAAACGCAGGCACAATTTTCATGCAATCTTTGTTTTATCTCTGGTAGCATCACAGCCCAAAAAATCTTTGGCACACATTCGAATAATAGGCGTTGGATGCTCATTAAAGCCCATTATGGTCATAATGCTTGCGCGCTCTTTTTAGTCGATTCTGTGAGAGGCACAGCGCTGAACTACTTTAGCTTCTAGAGGGCAACATCCAAAGCACCAGGGACAGATGAGGTAAACGTGCTTCTTTGTGTCTTTTCTCTCCCTAGGCAGGCGGGCAGAAGTACTGGGGTACAAGCAAAGGCGTTCGTTTTCACAGGAGTGGAAACTGCGGCACTGGCCTCTACCTCGTCTTATAATAGACTAAATGAGAACGCTGGAGATCAGTAGAAAGATCAAGCCTTTTCCCTGTGGACGAGTTCATAATACACTGCAGGGCATCCTACGCAGAAATATTAAAGTCGCCCCTCTCCAATCGGTCTTCCCCTTGCGCCTCTCTATAAGGCTGCAATTTCTGCAGCACTAGCAAAAAATGGCAAAAATAAAAAAGTCAAACATGACATTAATCACAATTATTTGCATATAAATAAAATGGAACAAAATAAAAAGATTTCTTTTTTTTTTAATACAAATAACATGCACAAAAAAACAATGGAAAGTGTATATATATATGTGTGTGTGTGTGTGTGTGTGTGTGTGTGTGTACATACACTATATTGCCAAAAGTATTGGGACGCCCCTCCAAATCATTGAATTCAGGTGTTCCAATCACTTCCATGGCCACAAGTGTATAAAATCAAGCACCTAGGCATGCGGACGCTTCTACAAACATTTGTGAAAGAATGAGTCGCTCTCAGGAGCTCAGTGGATTCAAGCGTGGTACCGTGATAGGTTGCCATCTGTGCAATAAGTCCATTCGTGAAATTTCCACGGTCAACTGTTAGTGGTATTATAACAAAGTGGAAGCAATTGGGAACAACAGCAACTCATAAGCCATGAAGTTGTAGGCCACGTAAAATCACAGAGCGGGATCAGCGCATGCTGAGGCACACAGTGCACAGAAGTCACCAACTTTCTGCAGAGTCAATAGCTACAGACCTCTAAACTTCGTGTGGCCTTCAGATTAGCTCAAGAACAGTGCGTAGAGAGCTTCATAGAATGGGTTTTCAAAGTGTGGGATGCAGTGGGGTAAAGCACGCCGCCACTGGACTCTAGAGCAGTGGAGACATGTTCTCTGAGGTGACCAATCACGCTTCTCTGTCTGCCAATCCGATGGACGAATCTGAGTTTGCCGGTTGCCAGGAGAACGATACATGCCTGACTGCATTGTGCCAAGTGTAAAGTTTGGTGGAGGGGGGATTATGATGTGGGGTTGTTTTTAGGGGTTGGGCTTGGCCCCTTAGTTCCAGTGAAAGGAACTCTTTCGGAGACTGCGAGCCAGGCCTTCTCATCCAACATCAGTGACCTCACAAATGGACTTCTAGAAGAATGGTCAAAAATTCCCTTCCCAGAAGAGTTGAAGCTGTTATAGCTGCAAAGGGTTGGCCAACTCCATATTAAACCCTATGGATTAAGAATGGGATGTCATTACATGTGCATGTAAAGGCAGGCGTCCCAAAACTTTTGGCAATATACAGTAGTGTATATATGGGTAAAAATAAATTTTAAATAAAAAATTCGTTTTTTAAAAATCTTTTCAAAACTGATGTAATGCATATTTGAACAATGTGTTTAAACAAGTTTCAGCTGTTAAATAACATTTTAAAGTGTTTAAATTCATGTTTTGACTAAAATGATGCCATATTTATTTATTTATTTTTCTTAATTAAATAGTTTTTTCAGACAGTTGCACCACCTGACATTTTGGGGGTTTAAGATAACAAAACATAAAATAATATGTATTATTTAAAAGTACTAAAAATGTATTCAAACTAAATATGTTTTATAGAATGAAGTGATATATGCCATCAATTTATCAAATTCTTTTAAAATATTTTCTTTCTTGATTACCATTTTTTTTTCAAAGTGTAGTCTACATACTGGAAAATATTTAGCTGTAAAAAAAATATTTTACAATGCATCTGTTTCAGAAGCGAGTGGAAAATAATACTCAATATAATAAGTCTGCTTTGTTTTTTTTTTAGGAAAAATATTTGGGGATCTGTGGCATCAAAAAGTAAAAAAAGAAAACCCTGATTTAATAAAAGTCTCCCTAGGTGAATGCAAGAGAAGGAAGTCAGAGCCACCCATAATAGAAGAAGAGGACGTGTCGACTGGCATGTAAAGCACACGGTTGCCAAACAGGGTAACAAAGCACACTCAAGGGCATTGAAAGTTGGCTGGAATAATAGAAAAAAATGCAAAGCAAAAGCAGC
The DNA here is from genome assembly GCA_039654625.1 of Rhinogobio ventralis. Lineage (NCBI taxonomy): Eukaryota > Metazoa > Chordata > Actinopteri > Cypriniformes > Gobionidae > Rhinogobio > Rhinogobio ventralis. The sequence goes on from CM077215.1 coordinate 3,604,865, forward strand.
TGTTGCACCGGTAATTGAACGAAACCTCCGATGAAACACAGTTTATGGGATCAAAGAGCAAAGCTCTCGCACATTTGTCATGTAGACATGGATGATATGGTAAATAATACAGGAAACAAGAGTGTTGCTGTTAAAATAGCCTTTCGATGCACACGGCTGGTGTGCTTGCATATACACACAGATGACTGCACTTATGCAAGACTGTATGTTTAAAGGAACTGTTCACCCAAAGATGAAAAATCTGCCATCAATATTTACTCAAAATCAAACCGGCATGACTTTCTTTGCTCAGTGTGGAACACAATAGGTGGATTTTTGTAGAAAATCCAGATTTTCTTGTCAATATAATGGAAACCAAGTAGAGTACTAAGGCTGTCAAGGTTCAAAAAGCACACAAAAGCTTTATATTCCAAGTCTTCTGAAGCCATTTGACTGGTAACACTTTATTTTAATGTGTCCTTGTTACACGTTACATGTATTTACGGTAACTATAAATTAGGCATAATTGCATTCAACTAAACCTAAACCAAACTCTAATCCTACCCTAACCCTATAGTAAGCACATGTAGTTAACTACTATTGCTATTATCAGTACTTGTATAATTACACTGTCACATTAAAATAAAGTGTAACCCTTTGACCTATTAATCACACCAAAAAAAAAAAAGCAAAAAAGTGGCCCTGGACTTTCTGACACAAAGCGGCCCATCACACCCGGTCCGCAATATACACAGGTATTTCACTATACAGGTAAACATTACAGCATAATGTTTTTCTTGTAGGCTATTTAACCCTCAGGTGTTCCTTACTAATTGGTCACACTCACTCTTTGGTGGTCAAATGTGACCATACACCTGAGCTTTTTTTTATTTAATAAATGTTCTATATTTTAGTTCAATAATATTTATTTAATATTTTGAGATCTTTTGGTACTAAATACTATTTGTGCAATAATTATAGTCCATTAATGACCACTTAAAAAAATATTTTTTCTAATATTTTTATCATTTATATTACAATTAGTGTATTATTTAAAAGGGTTTTAAATTCCAATGGAAAGAGGCAAATTAGAGTCATTTTGTGGCAGGAAAAGCATGTCATGCTTACTTGTTTTTAGGTTTTGCATTTGAATAAATATTTAGACATGATCAAACACTAGAATTTGTGTTTCTAGTTCACACTAAAAATTTGAAATTTAAGAAAGTTAATAACTTACATCCTAATATGTTTAATGATACTTGTATAAGTACACACAAGTGGATATTAATGAATGCAAGCAAATACTATTTAAAGTTTAAAATAGTACTAAAAAAGGCAAACTGCATTCAACAAACATTGTACAGTAGGCTATATACATATGAATTGCTACTGAATCAAGAGCGAAATCAATATTTACCAATACCCACGAACACCAACTGAATTACGTCGGTACTACCGATTCACATGAAATCAATCTGTGCCAAATTTCAGTACCTGAGAACGCATCTAGTGATATAGAGTAAGTTAGTGTCTGTGAATATTAAACTGCAAAAAGACCTGCATGTCCTGCGTGTCTCCGTGTGAATGAATGGCACAGATGCGCGGTTTAATTTACCTCTCACACACACACAAACAAACACACACACACACACACACACACACACTTAAGTCTCGTGTTTTCATCTCATATGAGGACATGAACGCATGAACGTCATCTCCAGAGCCGCTCTGAGAGTCACTTCATGAGCATTTTACCGTTTTATTTGAGAAAAACTACCCTCATATCATAAACACACAGACACTCAAAGGTCTTCACGGCAACCCGTCAAAATAAAAATTCGGTTTAACTTGACAAATAAATTACTGTTGTACAGTAGAATTTAGATATGTCTCAATGTAATAAATTATCAAAACTTTATTTTTTAATTAATAAATCACAATTTTTCTTCCATGTTTTAATTTTAACAGTATAAAGCTCAGTTGTGCAGCACTTTGTTTGTTTAATTAAATTAAAAGATAAATTAAATTGATGTTTTATGTCTTCATTTGATTACCAGAAAATACACAACACAGAATTTAAGAAATCTTTTAATAAAAATGAAAAAAAATAAATAATTATTATTATTATATTTATTATTAATAATAATAAAAATAAAAAATAAAAATATATATATATATATATATATATATATATATATATATATATAAAATATGTAAAATGGTTGTTTTTATGAATTAAATTAATTAAGTAGCTAGTAGCCTACTATTTACTGGTAAATATTACAGTAAACAAACATCACAGACAATGGCAGATGGTGACCAAGGCATCTCTGGCATAATGTCAATAACACTTCTATAAATTACTTACAGTTTCTTTACAGTTATTGAGGTAACCGGCTAAAATGTGAACAGTACCCAACCCTATCTGCAACACACCTTACCATAAACCCACCAGTATGCACTGCTGGTCATTATGCACAGAGCCATTTTTAACACCACTTACTAACATAAAAATATAAATGCTATTTTTTTTTTTATTGAATGACTGGCATACTTGTTTACATTACAATTTGTCTTTCCTGGTGCACATGGAAACATCATTTTGAAATCTCTTTTTCAGGGAAGTTTAGGATCACTAAAGTGCAATACCTACCATAAAATCAGTCCATATAACACAATGCTCTGGTATGGTAGAAGACTTAGAATGTAGTGCAGAATGTGGACTGTTTTGCCTTTCTGCTGGTTATAGTATTTGTCCTTTTTAGGAGCTTGACATCTCCTGTCATTTTATGGAAGAGAGCTCCAATTGTGGAAAAGAGTGTAAAAATTCTTATGTTTATGAAAAATACAGCATATTAGAATGATTTCTGAAGGATCTGGAGTACTGATGCTGAAAATTCAGCTTTGATCACAGGACTAAATTACAGCTTACTATATATTCACATAGAAAACAGCCGTTTTAAACTGTAATAATATTTCCTATTTGTGTTTTTTTACTGTATTTATCAAATACATTCAGCAGCCTTATTACAAAAACATTAAAAAAGCAGATTTCAAACTTTTGATCACCTGTGTGTAGACGAATACATTTGAACTAATTAGCACATTATATTTACATTTTTTTAACTATGACACTTTCCTAACATGGGACATAGGCTGCTTGAATATGAAAGTTGCCAGTTTTACCATGTTTTAGTGTAAGTTTGAGAATGATATTTTGAGCTTTATGAATCATTTTCAAATGCCTGGAAACAGATATAACATTCACTCTTATCTGATATGCTAAAAACGGCTACGTTAATGCTTCTTTATCCATCCATCGTGTGATGAATAATGTAAATGCCATTCAAATCTGAGGAATTCGAAAAGATGAGCAGTAGTTTACATCACTGGAAATTAATGTCTGTCGTTTAACATTTTTTTATCGTAAACAGTTTTGTATTGTCTCGTCATGTTCAGCTGCTTATCTTACCTCGGCTTACATTCTTCAACCATTAAAAAGTGGCGCTGCTGCTCGGTTTCTGTGAACAGTAAATCCCGCCTCCTTCGACTTGATTGGATCTCTCAAACATTCTGAAATTGAAGAGCGCTTTTAGACCACTGCACTGACTGAGCACAGTAAATGCCTCAGGTGGTTTAATTTACTAAATTTACTATAATTCATTCTTTATATATATTTACTTAGCAACGGGCCGGCCCACATTGTCCAGCGGCCCACCGGGAAAACTCCCGGCGCTCCAGATGGCCAGTCCGCCCCTGACAGCGACCATAGCAAATCTATTTGTTTCTCATGTCAGAAATAGTGCAAGCGCTTGGAGTATGTGAGAAGTAAAACGGAAATTAGTTGTGTCATGGGCGTCACTAGGCCCTCTTTAAAATCACAAAAATATGTGATTACCCCTTTAAAACATATGAAACTGGCGGGAGGCTTCGGCCTGTCTTTTAATCAGCGCGTTCTTCAATTAGTGATGCGTCGTTCATGAACGATTCGTTCATTTTGCAAAAATTTTTAATATGACTCGAGAACAACGAGTTGTCTCAGAAAGCGATTCGTTCATTTTCTGTTGACCACGCATTGTTTCTGTACAGGAAACAGAACTGATTAGTTCATCTCTCGAGTCTTCGGGTTCAAGTCATTCGTTCATCAAGTCCCAGCCCCATAGGCAAGGCTATGCAGTCACCGGAAACAGAAAAGATTAGTTCATCTATCGAGTCTTCGGGTTCGAGTCGTTCGTTCAAGTCCCCATAGGCTGAATGCAGAAACAGAAATGATTAGTTCATCTCTCGAGTCTTCGGGTTCGAGTCATTCGTTCATCAAGTCCCAGCCTCATAGGCAAGGCTATGCAGTCACCGGAAACAGAAAAGATTAGCTCATCTATCGAGTCTTCGGGTTCGAGTCGTTCGTTCTTTTGTCACGTCACAGCTGTGTTGGATACTGAAATTAGTTAATTCACAACCTTCCTTACAAGCAAGTGCATAGTTTTTTTTGTTTGTGTAGTTCAGTTTTTTAGCTAGTATAATAATTGATTTTCCTATGAAGACTGGACGCATTGGGTTGGTTAGAATGGATAGGCATAACATACATGTTTATTGGACATATCTTCTGATAGTTCTGATAACATGCAGTCAATAATACGAATGTAATGTTGTATATGTTGTGAAACATTGAACCAGGATCCGGTCACGTGACAAAAGAACGAGACTCGTACCCGAAGACTCGAGAGATGAACTAATCATTTCTGTTTCTGCATTCAGCCTATGGGGACTTGAACGAACGACTCGAACCCGAAGACTCGATAGATGAACTAATCTTTTCTGTTTCCGGTGACTGCATAGCCTTGCCTATGGGGCTGGGACTTGATGAACGAATGACTTGAACCCGAAGACTCGAGAGATGAACTAATCAGTTCTGTTTCCGGACGGCATGCCTTGCATATGAGGCTGTCACAGCCCAGATCAGACATGATGACGGAACTAACGGCTCGAACCCGAAGACACGAGAGGTGAACTAATCTTTCCAGGGAACAGACGTGATTAAATGTTAAGTGACAAAAGAAAGAACGATTTGGATCGGGAGGTGAGGTGAACTAATAGACTGCATACATAGCCTGAAGACCCAGCTAAGCAACTAATTAATCAAATGTTTCTCAAAGTTTGGCCATGGCTGCATTAACTTGTAGTTAATTTTTTATTCCAAAAGTACTAAATGTGTTGGAAAATTTTATATGTAACATTTTAATTATATTCTGCTGAAAGGAACGAAATTAACGAAATTACTTGAAAAAAGGTTCGTTCATTTTGCTGAACGAGATTCAAAGATCCGAGTCAGTAAAATGATCCGAACTTCCCACTACTATCTTCAATCTGCAGCGGCGCCGAGCAGAGCACACGTCAGAAGCAGAGGGGTGTGTGTGTGTGTGTGTGTGTGTTCATCTAAGCCTCATTGGTCGGTCACCGCTCGTCAATGTCAAAATATTTGAGAAAACCAATCAAATCAGAGTAGGCGGGCTTTATGTTCACACAGAGGCTGAGCTCGAATTTTAGCAGCGTGACTTGACTTCAAATGAGAGATATGTATGTAGCTAAACTAAACATTTCATATTTGACAGCTGCTTCAAGTCAGAAATGTTAAACAAATGACAAAAATATTCAGGCAAATTAAACTTTTGTCTAATTTTGCCATTTTGAATTGAAAATAGGCTATCTAATGTGAATCTAATGTGATTCATAATGTAGCCTAATTAACGAAGAAGAAATATTAACAAAGCCGTTTTCATCAGATTAGGCATAAGATTAATAATAAATGTGTACATATTGTAAATTAATATAATTCCATTTGTAGCCTTCATTAAATTAAAAAAGCTCAGCTTTTTTCTGCCTGTATTGGGCATAAGATTAGTAATGAATGTGTGCATATTGTGAATTAATTAAAAAAAAACTACCTTTTTCTGGTAGCCTTCAATAAATTAATGCGTCTACGAAAATGATTCATAAAACTTATAAATATCAGTTAACCATATGTTTACTTTCTTCACTGATGAAAATGAAAATAAATAAATAAATAAATTAAATATATATAATAAAAAAATATATATATCAGGATAGGATAATATATATATATATATATATCAGTCAAAGCTCAGCTTTAGGGGACGAGACAGGGCAAGATAAAAACAAAGAGAAAAAGAGAGATGTGGGGATAAGAAAGACAAAGAATCTACTGCCCACATACATCACATTTTTGGGCCTTCAGAACATCCTAAAATGCACATATGTAGATCATAGAAATGTAAAAAAAAAAAAACCTAACTATGTCACATTTGGGATCTCACTGATTATAAAACCCTACCTAAATTCCTGGGTATGATCAAGGGATGTACAATATGGTCATGCAGAATAAGGCATTCATATTTTCCTTTATAAGTAGCCTAATAATAAACAGCCAATATCCTAATAATATGCATGCTAAAAAACTACTAGTTAATAGTAAGAATTGGACCCTAAACTAAAGTGTTACCATTTGTTTCATACCCTCACTGGGGGCTGAGCCCCCCTAAAATGAAAATCCTAGAATCGCCCCTGAGTTGTGTCATGTCGCGCCACGCCGCATCTAAGTGTAGACAGCATCACTGATTATAATGGGTTCTATTTGCTTGTGTCGCGGAGTAACACAGCGTTAGAATATCGTTTTTTTTTTCATTTCGGGGGGTGAACTACCCCTTTAAGTACATGTGAACTGTAGAGACTGCACAGTGTTGGTTCAGCTATCATATTAAATTATTATTTACAGCATCACCATAAAATGCTGTGCATTATAATAACAGCCTCTTGGAAAGACACTGAGGCTGAATCCAATCCAATCAGTCTTAACCTTGAGCAGCCAGAATCTTCTGGAAACCTGTAGCGCAGCATCTCCGGCCGCTAGAGCATGTCTGAGCTGCATGTTCATAGCGCCACACTGAATCAGCACAATGCAACAAATACATAAATTAATAAATAACTCCGCCTTATATTCCCTTATCAGAGAAGAGCAGACAGCAAACCATTTTAATCCAAATAAAGTGTCTACCCTTTCAGTGCAATGAAAAGCATCCAAGGGCGGGGGAAATTAAGCATGCGGAATAAACAAGCGAGGTCCTCGTCCATTTTTGCCTCGACACCGAAATGCATCTGCTCTGGGAAAATATGTATTTTGGAGGTGGGGGATGGGGGTGGGGTGCTCGACTATTCTCATCCTAGTGCAGATTACAAGGAGTTAATTTTTAATGCAATGTCATCATGTTATTGTTAAATGCTTTTTTAGTTAGTTTAGAATTACTTTGGGTATTCATTCTCAGTGCACGTTGCATTAGAGTCACGGATCCAACTCTATTCCAGCTAGCAATGCATCAAGCATTTCCTACTGTACTTGTGGAGGGCAAAAATATATCGGGTATCAAACCAAGTGCGGTTTTGAAAATAAATCTTTCCGCAGCCCCCTCTGGCTACCTTGTGACATGAACAAGAGAGGGCATTCATTATTAATTTACTTTGGAGAAAGGGATTGATTTGGCATCGAAGGTCTATAGAGAAAAAAAAGCTATAATATATAACACTGGATTACCTCCAAATAACATTACTGTCAGGGAGTTAGAGTTCAGTCAAGACAGAACATTGCTGCTACCTGGACGGTAAGGATGTATTGATTTTTGTCCCAAACACACACACCGTTACGGCAGCATAGCATGTGAGGCAGAGGGTTGAATACACTGTCAACACAGACAGACGGAACAACTTGATTGTTTTCATGTTTTCTCAAGTACAATGCTGGATGTACAAAGCACAAATTTTGCTCCCAAGGGTCTTGAGGGTCTGCACGCTCGCTCTCTCACTTTCATTTCAGATTTTATGAGCTGACTCATTCCTCTTTCACTCACATAAGTGGATACTAAGAGTGATTTAGTTATTTTCATTCATTTTGAAGTCTTTAAGTGCACAAAGTGCTAATCAATTATTTCATTAGGAGATTTTAAATGCACTGAAATTAACAACTTCACAGCGCTGAAATACAATGGTGAAGAAACTTTTCAAAGGTTTAAAGGAACAAGAGGTTCTAAAACGGGAGTACTTTTCTGTGCTGTACTCATAGCTTTGGTTCACAGAAGTACTTGCACCAAAAGGCATTAGTTTACTCCCTTTATCCACACATCTCAACATCACATGGTGAGGGTTTGCGTTACTATGGAGATTTCTCAGCCTCTTGGCTGCATGTTTCGTGAGGTGAACCAAATTCTCAGACCACTTTCCCACGATATGCTTTCTTCAAAACCTATATTTAATCCAATGACTAACAAAGTTATTTGAATTAAAAGTTTAGCACAAAAAAAGATACATTTCAGTGCACTTCAGTGCTTGAAGGGATCAAAGTTATTTTTCTTTCGGAATTTCATCTTTTGAAATCAAACAGATCAATGAACTGTGTAAAAATACTACAATTATAGGTTTGCATAGATCTCTGAAGGCTCCTAATGCTAGGAGAGAGTGTTCAGTATGATCTTTTGTAAGGTTCATGTGGCACATTAAGCACTGTTTATTTTGTGATATATAAAAGATGTATAAAAACTGCTATTATATAGTATAGGGCAGAGGTTATTATAATTGACCTGACAGCAAACTGCAACCCGTAATAAATTTAAGTTTACAGAGATGTCCCTGTAGTCAATAATTTAACACTAACAACTCATCTTTGATCACCGAAATGATATATTTAAATGTTTTGTTCCTTTGAAAATAATTTCTTTATGCTTTAAAATAGCCTGAATGTAACTCCACACCCTTGCTTTATAGTACGCAGACCCACGAATATGCAAATGAGCCCCGTCTCCACTCACTCACACAGCTCAGAGATCGCTCAACTTTACTCAAGTTACTGTAGTAAATGCTGCACAATGGCAAATGGAAATAGTGGTTTAATTCAGCCTTATATATGTTTGAACCAGAAACTGATTCAGAAGAAGAATTGGAAGAGTGAATTATACAGGTTCGTCTACACTTCGATGTATCAGAATGGTGATGCGTTTTGTGTATCGCTTTCTACAAGAAGTCAGACACATAATGGTAATTAATACGAGCAGCATTTGGCTTCACTATGTTATCAAACTGCTAATAATGTGTTGCTAATGTTACACAAACCATGTTCCCGTTTCCCATCTCAGTCTGCCTTCTAAACATCAGTATCCTTAGAAACGCTTTGAACATCATAGAACGTCAGCGGAGAAAGGCATATAGTTCATATCATCATAACATCGTAATATGCATCATATACATAATTCACCTGCTATATTGCTAAATGTATCTTTTATTTTCATATCAACAGAAGAATATCTCGGGATAACCTGCTTCTCTTGAGACTCCCCTGCTTCAGAGTTAATGATATGCTAAAGCCCCGCCCACACGCTGACGTGATTGGTTACAAGGTAGTTTGTGACGTCAGAAACACCAGTGATTTCAAACTGTGTTTTTGAGACTGTCTTTGGTTCACTGCAGTTTTAAGGAGAAAATACTCAACAATGGTGTTGACATGAATTTGACATGAATTCACACAAACAACATTAAAAACTTGATTTTCACCACGGGGGGGTCTTTAAAAGCACCATAATAAATATTTATTTATAAAAAATATAAGTGTGGTAAAAAGGCATGTAGAAAAGCTTCAATTTAAGTGGTCTCTAGGAAAAAATATTTTTTAAAAAAGTGATATTTGTCATTGTCATTTATAATAATTTTCATTATAAACTGGATATATTAAATTATAATTAAGTCACATTTACTTGTATAGCGCTTTATACAATACAGAATGTTTCAAAGCAGCTTCACAGTGATAAAATGTGCATAAAAGATATTTTAGATATTCAGTAGATAGAGAGAACGAGAGAGAGAGATTTTTTTTATAAATTCCATATACAGAAATTAAATATCCTATCTCTTGTTTACAGATTTAGTAGTATGTATCATTAACCTTTCAACTATCTGGAATGAAGTAGCAGTTGGATTATGAGCCAGCATCCTGTTCCAGTTAAAATAATATAAATATAAATATATCCGTGTGAAGTATTCATTTGGGTACGAGCCCCAGTTTTAAAATCCAGCACGTCTCAGAAGGCATGGGAAGATGAGCACTATCTGTGTACTTCTGCTCTCTCTGGGCTTTGAAAGAGGTATTGGAACAACTGTTAAGGGAACTGGAATCCTTTTCCATCTCTCTGGGCTGGGTAAAAAAAAAACAATTGACATTGTCAGGACTCACTGCGGTTTCTTCTTGCTGTGACCATTTGCTGCGCAAACACACACACAATTTCTATCTTGTTGTCTGTGCTTTTGTCCTTCTCTATCTCTCATTCTCACTCACGATGTAATGAAAGAAATATGAGAGGCTACACTATTTGATATGATTTTCTGCATCACTCCATAGGATTGCGCACTCATGATACTCAGATTGCAGTGATGGTAGTCAGGCTGAACCAGGCTGAGCGGAGCAAATTACCTCTCTGCTGGTCTGTCTAACACAAGGCCAAACCACCCGAGGCATCCCACCGGCCCTGCCGTTACTCACGTCCACCCAGACATCCGGAAATAGTTGCAGATGAGGTTGAATTAGTAACACACAGATCTAAATTGGTAGACAATTAGTTGGCTCTCACTGTTAAAGCTTACATAAATTCTTGCATAGTATTGATTTATTATATACTCAAAGAATAAAATATATATCACACTCACACACATTATATATATATATATATATATATATATATATATATATATATGCACCATGGTATCCACAAGTATTAAGTAGCAAAACCGGTTTCCAACCGTTATGTTAATAATAAGAACCATTATTATTATCTGGTAATAATTATTGATAAACTGAAGGATCATGTGACATTGAAGACTGGAGTAATGATGCTGTAAATTCAGCTTTGCCACCACTAGAATAAATTACATTTTTAAATATATTAAAATAGAAAACTTATTTTAAATTGTAATAATATTTCATAATTTTACTCAAATAAATGCAGTCTTGGCAGAAATGACTAACATTCAAAATCATTAAACTCTGTAACTTTTGAACGGTAGTGTACATTTTTAGATATATGTGTATACTATACTGAGTGCTTTTTGCCGCCTAATTGGGCTTATGTGTATATTGGATCCATGCAGTCGGTCTTAAAGTGACAGCGTCCAAATTTACCTACTGTCATTATTAATACTAATCAAACAACAACAAAAAAAGAGAAAATCTCTCACTGCTCTTGACTCTTATGTAACTTTAATAAGAATGAATATATATTTAGGCTAATTCACACAGTAAAGACTATGAATAGTTTTTTATACATTTGATTACTTTATACATTTTATGTAGTATTTCTAGTGCTTGAAGTCTTTCAGGTTTATTTCATTTGTGTCTTTGTTCTATTGTAGTTTGTTTTCTTTGCTCTTTCTTTATCACAGTTTACTTTTTTAGTTTTTTAGGCTAGTATTAGTTTTTTTAATGATATTGAAAATGGTGGTATCAAACATTTTTATATATCATAAAAACCTTATTTAAAGCAAAAATAACTAGATTGTGATATGTATTGTTATTGTGAAATAAAATTACTCATACCGTGATATAAGATTTTGGTCATATCGCCCACCCCTACCCTGTGGCACAAGAACAAAATGACTCCCTGAACCTCAACAAGCTGCAACGCAAGTTCATCCCACACAACCTAGCAATTGTGCTCTAATTGCATCTTCGAAAAGCATGACAGTCACCTTGTTACATTCCATGGCACAAACCAAAATTAGAAACAAGCGAAACTACAACCACGCAATTAATGAACAATTAAATAATCGTTTGGATTTGCTTTGGTAAAAACAAAGTGTGACCAGTCCGCTGTGTGTTCACACTGATCTGAAGTCGGTGAACCTCTGTGGCAAATGGCGCAGGAGGATTACAGCTTAGCTGAAAATCACCTTGTCTTTTGGAGTGGTGTCACGCAAATGAAGGTGCCCTTTGCAAATAATACCCATTAGAATTTCAAAGTCATTGAGTCTCGACTGGAAAGGGTGATGGAGCGCTGGATTTGCACGCTCTCCCTCTCGGTACCAGCCTCGCTCTGGTGAACCAGGCTAGTCATCAGGGAATATCTGACAATTAACATTCAGCTCATTTCATGGCCAAAGGAGTTTTTTCTTATAATTTTTTTTTTTTTTTTTTTTTTAAGATTTCCAGGTGACATACCTCTTACTTTTGTTGTCAATATATGTGTGCAAGTGTTTTCAGACTGAACATCCATATCATAAACTCCATTTAAAAATTACATATTTTGTGACACTTCATTATTTGAACAAACCACTTTCAATACTGTTCCTGCACCGTTTCTTATACCAGAAGTGGTAAAAGCACAAAAGTGAGCATAATATATAACAAATTAGCAAACAAGAAGCAATTCACATTTTACACAGTATTGTGGTTACTGTAATGTAAGTTCACACTTGGCATGTTTGGTTGTATTAAAACGAACGATTGCTCTGTTAGTGCGGTTCATCTGAATAAGTGTGAGCGTTGCCTTTTGAACCCTGGTGCGCACCAAACAAGTGGACTGAGACTGCTGAAAAGATCAGCCCGCTTCCAAGCAAACTCTGGTCCGGTTCGAATGTTATATGAACGCAACACGGACCAAAGACACATAAATATACCAAAAACAGGAAGATGCGACCCTAAAAAGTACAGAATGCTTAAGCATACCGGTTTCTTCTCGTCATAGTCATGATGTTGCCCATCACAGTTCGGTACAGGCATCAGAACTGCATCACCTCACAGCAGATCTTGGTTTGTGTGTGTGACGGAGGGATTCCTGCCTCTGTTTTTACATTTTAGAAGCTCTTCACGAGTTCTCAGCTGCTCAAAATACCATCATATGTAGGCTACGCACATACAACGAGTGCATTTAGCCCAGCACACTTTATTGTTGTGGATGTTCGGTAAGTCCCGTCACAAAATATACATAATAATAGCCGACCAATCAGGTTGTGAACACATCCCTATGCCTTTAGGTCAGTATCTTTAGGTTCGGTGTTAAAATGTCAATGTGAAGGCTAAGCGGACCAGGACTAAATGTTTTTGTTTTTTTTGGGTCTGGACCAAACGAACCAAACAAAGTGTGAACACACCAAGTATTTACATGGGTTGTTACTCATGGTGAGTCAAAACTGTGCATGCGTCAAACGCCCGTGTACGCGTACAAGTCAAAAGAAGTATACTTTGCAAGGCTGTGTGTTCGACTGTGCGCATACGCTTTATAAAGTATCAGTTTTTGAACAAATCGATTGAATGAATGATTCAAATGTGCCCTATTTTAACGATCTGAGCGCATGGCCTGAAGCGCATGGTGCAGGTGCACTTAGGCCGTGTCCGAATCCACTTTTGCTAGTTTAACGACGGGAAACATGGTCAGCGAGCCCGGCACATGGTCCAAAAAGGTTGTAACTAGTCTCTTAATGAGTCATGGGCGTGTTTTGGGCTTAACGTGCAATAAACCAGTCAGAGTCTCATCTCTCATTCCCTTTAAACTGCACCATGGCGGATTCACTATTTACATGGCGGAATTTGTAAGTGGAAAGACTGAATGCTTCTCCAGAGAGGAATCCTTTTATTTTTAATATTATACATAATATTATAAATGTAATAATCAGAGTGTATGTGTGTTGTGCCTATAGGTGCATATTATCAACATTCTCTTTAAATAACACAAAAAATACTGTGCCATTGACTTTAGAGCAGGGTTTTTTTGGCCAATGGCGCAGTCGTATTCAGATCCTCAAAATAGCAACGTGCCAACAACACACCTGGTTTTCAGACCAGCACGCCCATGGGCGAACAGATGGGCACAAGTGCATTTGCTATTAAACAACGTGGCGCTGGACGTGAAAATTATAACTGCGTCGGGCTGAAACTAGCAAAAAACACTTGCGTCGAGCCTGGTGTTGTATTGAGCCGGGTGTATGATAGAGCCCAATGACTCCCTCAAGGGTTTAAATATTCACTTGTCACCACCTACTGGTATATCAATGAAACGGATGAAAATGATACTAGTGGATTTATACTATATTAGTGTTTTTCAAAGAAATGCACCACTCATGTTTTCTTCAGAAAACGTAAAAATCTATTTTGTGTTTCAAATCACTATAACACACTGTATGTTACCAAATTAAGCCTACCCTGCCTATACTGTAATGTAGAGCTCTCAAACTCAAACTGTGTAATTCTCCACAGTTCTGCCACTGGCCAGGAACAACAGGCCATAGGGTAAACTGCAGGTCAGGCCTAACAGCCATGTAAAGCCTATAAATAACGGCCACTGCTTCCTCTTCATCGATCTTCATTTACTATACCTTCTTCCTGCACATTTCCAGAGTGACACAGTTTAATTGGCTGCACGGGGAGGTCTATGCCCAAGCCATTGGTAGGACGATTATCTGAGTCACTCTGAGAAAGGTTAACTTACTCAACTAAAATGGAAAAAAAGCACCCTGAACAACTAGTTGGCTTTTTTTTCTTCGTTTTTTCGTTTACAACATAGAAAGAAAGGAGCAGAAATCATATAACCTGTGTTGATCAGGTAACTCAAGCCTAATTTTAACCCTCATTAATAGATATTGCAAACCACAAAGATAGAAAATATGATTCTTTTCACTCTCAAAATCCCAGAGTGAAAAGAGGTTGAATAATGTTGAGCAAGAGTTTCATACAGATTAACACTCCAGCCACTTTCATCAAAACTCTCCCATTTAGTTTGACCTAAACATGACCTCTTAGATGTTTAGTTTTGTATATTGCTCATGATATACCAATTCATTCTCAAGGTTCAGTGTAGTGAGAAAAGTGTACATACTCTTCACAAATCATAAAATTCATCTCATTTTTGTAAATGACCATTATTGCTGGGGTTGAGTCTGGGTCAAGGCTGACAGAGCAAAGGTGACCCATCTCAATAACCATTCACATAGCTCTTCACCGAGAAGAAAAACACACAAACAAACACTTCATAAACAGCCATTGATTCCTGTGGAAAGATGGAGGAGGAGTGAGGGGGAGAGAATGCAGAGTTCTGTAAGAACTTTATGTAATGCAGGAACATTACATAACCACCTACACTAGTTCTCCTTATTAGCTTTGAAATGATTTCATCCATGAAGCTCATATTAGAAACCACACAAATTTTACTAATTTCCGTTTGACGCTACACTATAAGTCTTATTTGAACACACTGATTGTTATAACCATTTGAGGCAGGAAATCAAGAAAAAAACAAAAAAATTATATATAATCAATAAAATAATTAACAATTTATATTGTTACGTCCACGGACTTGCTTATTTGTTATTGCAGTGTGTCATGCATTTGTGAGAGCTCTGCTCTCTTTTTCTCTCGTTCTCTCTTTGGTCATTTAGAGAGGTTCTCTGACCAGCTGTATTCAATCTAACGATGCTTGATGTGATAGGAGAATGAAGGGGAGGAGCCGAGATATAAGCAGAAGTGGATCGTTTGAGAAGGGAGAGAGACTTCCTTTTGCCAGGATGAATTCCTCCTCCTGTTTGACCATTTTTGTTTGTACTCCTCTTTTTCTTCTGTTTATGGGTAGGCAGGGAGAAAGGGAAGTTTTATGTCATTTATTTCTATGATTATCTCTTTCTAGGTAATTTATTAAGATTTTTGGGTTAGTTACCTTACGTTTTGTTTGTTATTTTGGCCTAGCTCTCCCCTGAAGTTATTATCCCCTGTTTTTGATTATTATTATTATTATCATAATTATTCTTTGACATTATTTCTGTTACCCTTATTGGGATCTGTTATCATTCTTTATCTTTTCAAATTAAAAGATATAATTTGAATTGGTTGTTGTGTTGATTCTGGGACAGGAGGTTGGATTATCCTGGTTCTCTCTCCAAGGTTTTCTTTTCTTTATTTAATTTTTACTACTATTTGTTTTCTGACTGCCCAACCCTATATGCCCGATTAATCATTAAAAGATTGCGATCTCGATTCAAACACCCACGCGATCTCATTCCTGAATAACAACGATTCGCCTGTGTCTATTAAACCTTTGACAAGCTCACACCAGAACATTAAAATCTGCATTTGCACTGCCACTGACCCAGAGAAAGCATTATTATGTGTAGGTATGAAACCGCTTTACAAACAGTCTTTTCAACCATACAGTATCGCTATTTCTGTATTACAAATATTCTTATTATCACAAAAGTACTGGGATAAAAGTTTATAGTCCGGATAAAAACAATGATGTCTACGGAAGAGAAAAGTTACATTTGAAAGTAACTTGGAACTTCGACTAATGATTATATCATTATTATTATATCATTAAATTAAATTACGTTATACTATGGGGCTGTTGAATGCTTGAATCTTATTGGTTGACGAGCGTTCTAAGGTGTGTAGTTATTTTCAGGGAAACGCGCGGCTAAAGTAGTTCCAGCAGGTCTTGACTGCATTACAGTTCCATATCACTCCGCCAAATGATTTCAGTTACTTTAAATGTCTTTACAGCCGACAACAGCAAAAGAACTAAAACCCACAACGACACTGACCAAGCAAATAAATATAGTAAACAATAGGAAAAACAACAAATTATTTCCATGTTTTCCCCACAAAAATACATTTAAATACTCCCGCTCTCTCTGTTCTCCTACTCAAACACACACACACACACACAGCACAAACATGTTGTCAGCGTGGCTAGGATGATTTTATTAGTAAAATAGTTTAGCAACTTAAAAGCTACATGACATTTTTCACTAGCGACGTAATAAAGGCGCTGTTCTTACAGTTCCATATTATTAGAGTCTCACGCTGCTGCCGAACACTGTTAAGAGAGACACACAGACTGAGCCTGACGTAATTCACATACGCTCTCTCTCTCTAATAACTGCATTAGTCTGCTATCAATGGCTCAAGCCTCCATTACTAGCTCGAAAAAGACGTTTTGGAATCAGCAACAGAGGCTTGGGTTTAGATGCGTAAGAAATTAGTCCTGCACACAAGAGTGTTTTAAAGACAAAACCTGACTAATGTCTTGAAATAAATATAACCATAGTATAAGCGGAATAATTGACTCCGGGCCATTAAATTATTCGAAAAAATAATGCACATGCAGTCTTTCACATGCCATTGTACTTACACAATGTATGAATAAATGAGTCTGTGAATAAATTTGTGAAAAAATGGCAAGGCTCATGTAGGCATATATATGAGCAAAATAAAAATGATCAGTTGAAGTGCCTGTGAACTGCACAAGAGGTTTGTGTTATTTGAATCAGAATACGAGGCAATCACTTGGTTGTGAGTGAAAACGAAGCTTCGGACGTCACAGATCACGTGGTTATGGCAAAACCAATCAAGGTCCGATACAGTGCTTCAATGTGAGATGTTTCGTTTTTTTGATACAAGCTTCGAAGCCTCGGTGCCGAACGTCACACATCACTACATTTTGCCTTCATCATTGTGTTTGTGTGCATTCTACAACACAGCGTTGTGACAGATGCATACGTTCCATATTTTATGCCATTCTGCATTACTGCAAGAAAAATGCAGATGTTCTAGAAACGTTAGCGGAACCAATTGTCATGAAAATCACTGGGTTCCAATTCATCAACAGAACCAGTTTAGAATAAGAACGATTTCTTGTTTCACAACCTTACTAGACAGGGCTTAGTTTTAAATGAGACACTATCTTCCTGTTCTGCTTGCTCTTCATAATAAGTAGTGACAGCTGTCTAACAGCAGTGACATGACAGGAACATTCCTCTCATTTAGAATATTCATTCCAATTAGCAGTAATGTTTTTTTCTTTTTAATGTTAATGCAACAAAATGTCTGAGTGCTTAATATGTACACTAAGCATTTGGCCATTTGAAAGGTGATTTTAGGTCAAATTAAAGGACAGAAATTTATTATGCAACACTTTCCATTTAATGCACACAGTAGAGGATAAAGAGTTTGAAAATGAGGTGCATGACTTCACAAATGTGCATGGTCTTTCTCTGCCATCTCTGTGGGCTATGACTCCAGAGAGCGCAAAGATAAATGTCAGAAGGGAGATATTTTAAGAGACAATATTTTTAAACGCCACACTCGCGGTAGCATCGACACCTGCCATCACTCCGAAATGGGTCCCTGTGGCTTCCATAGTATTTATATGTCTAATAACCTTAATTATCGTCAGCTGGGGTCCTTGGTGATTTCTCGCTACACAATGACCAAACTTTTATCTTATGTGTCTGGGATAACCTTATCAGGTAAGTCGAGGCAGAAAAAAAGATATGCTGAGCTGGGAGCGAATGAAGTGCTTGCCGACATCCATTTTTGGCGGCAGATGGAGGCGGGTAATCTTGCCGTTAACGGCGTCCTCTTTTTCCCTTCTCAAGGAATGTTCTGTGGCATAGCGGAATCGCTGAAATGGACAGCTCTTTGCGAGGGTGGAAACACGGTCTTGAATGATACGGACGATCCGGATGTGGTCTGCGAGCTATTTCTCCAACTTTAATAAATCATTCCCTCCATCTCTCCCTCTTCCTGTCAGAGTGATTGTCAGCTATACCTCTGTGATGAAGAAGATTTGTGCAGAGCGCTCCCTCTCGACAGATGTGCAGGTAGAACTACACAGTGGCCAGATGTTTTAATCAGAAAGAAAGTGCTCAGAGAAAGCCCTTGGAATGCAAATCCAAACCAACCCAGCCAAATCACACTGGGATGATGAGCAGTCTTTAAGAGTGTTTATTAAACAGGTAGTGACTTATACACTGCTAGTGGAAGATCACTAGGGTTTAATTAACATATTCTAATGATTTGTGCTTCTCAGATCTGTAAATTCCTTGTGAATTATCATTATACTGTATACATGAGAACTAAACAGGGGAAACAATAAATAAAAAAAAAAATTGTGTAAAAAAGTTAAATAGATTGCTATACGGCAGAGCTCCAGACTAACATTTGAGAGCAGTGGCACCAGCTGATTTGGTGGTGCTGGAGGAAAAATTATTATTTATAATTATTATAAAAAAATATAATTTAACAGAAAAGCACTGAGCTTGTATTGATATGCAGATAAAAATAACTTTTATTAACAATATAATGTGCAAAATACAAATTTTACAGGGAAAATTTAAATATTCTACGCTTATTAAACGTACCATTGTTCTTATAGTATCACACTGAACTGACCGACGGCTTCAGTGATGATAAAAGGAGCACTCTTCACTTGTTTTCTGTGTAATTCAGTCACAATTCGAAGAACAGTTTTTGTTTTGCATGAGACTTTGTGACTTCCTACTTTTGTCCATTTATTAAGTGGAAATTGCTAATAAGTCAAAAAGTGCTCCTCTGCTGCCATCTGCTTATTATAGTGGAAATTTCGTGTCTTTTTTTTGGCCTACACCTTTAAACGTTTAGTTTTACAAATCACCACATTAAAAATAACATTAAAATTGGATAATATTTAGAGCTTTTAAGAGCTGGAAAAAGTGTGAAGCCATTGAAAGCCCTTGAAAAGGGCTTGAATTTCACTCTCAAAAGGTTGTACGAACCCTGATGAATAACCTCTAACAAAATTTAGTTGCACCAGCAGGAAAAAAGGTAGTAAAATGCAACCATTTGATCGCAGTCTGGAGCCCTGCCTTTTTAATCATTTGAACCCAATGATTTTCATGACATTTGGTTCTGTTAATGATTCTGGAACATCTACATTCTTCTTCTAATGATGCAAAGTGGCACAAAACGTGAATAAAATATGGATTGTATGATTCAGAGTCACACTGAACTTTGACATTGTCATCATGATCAGCATGGTATACTGTATATACAAATTTTAATAAGCAAGTTTTATCTGTGATTCACAGTTTCCTGCAATTAAGCAGCATAATTAAACATATCTTGTAGTTAAAAAAAAAAATCTGAATGCAAGTTCAGTGTCTGCTGAAAGCATAAATGTAAATAAAGACAATGCAATAATAAATGATCAAATGAAAGTTAAAATAATAATTTCTTTCTTGCAGTTTTGGGGTGAGAAACAAAGTTGATAGTTTAACAATATTTATATATATATAAAAAAGAAAAAAGTTTAACAATATTTCTGACTCTTGGTGAAGGAATTTAGAGGTTCATTATTTGAAAATGTAAAATTCAATGCGAAAAAAACAGTCATTAGGTGTACCAGGTGTGCCTTTGTTTCAAAGAGTCTGCCATTTATGATGGTCAGTGTATAATTTCTGCTTCATTATAGTTCACCAACTGCTTCGCAATATATACCACACACAATAAAAGTTTGATAATTTGAAGAGTGTTTTAGAAGGAAACGTTTTGCTACTAATGACAAGCTAATGTAATGCTGTCATTCAAAACTGCAGACAAAACAGCACTTTAGTACAATTACTTTCTCTGCGCTCATGCCGGCTCAGACAGTTATGATATATGACCCCCTCGTCATTGGCTCCCTCGCCTGTCTGAAATAAGTGATGGCTATATTCAACCCGCGCAAGGAAATTCATTTAAAGGTCATACATACACAGGAGAGCGAAATCAAACGTGCCACAGCCATTATGCAATCATCTGAGTATAAAGAGTGATCTGTGTGATTCATGTGCTCCTGTATTCAAGCTAATGTCGAGAGCACGACCTCCTGTAGTACAGCCCTGCACTAACCGAGGTCAAGACAAGAGGTCAGGGCCCTTAACAGAACAATAGCAAACAACAACATGCACTAGGGATGCCACAATTCTCAATATAATATTGAACCGCTCGGTACGACATTCACGGTTCAATACGCGCTTGTGAATTGTGTTTTTTTTCCGGTTTTGCATTTAATCAATTCATTTTATCATTTGCCTCCATCCCAATATACTACTGTACAACGTGACATATTCACATCACATGTTAGTGGTAGAGTTAATCTCACGGGTCACTGTAGTTTTTCGCAATCACGAAAGTTCAAACATGTGATTACTGGACTAAGTAATCTTACTGCGCTAATACTGTCAAATACACACAAGGTTTACATAAACGCAGTCGGTTATGTCTAAAGTGAAAGTAAAAATCTGTATATTAGATGCGTGCAGGTGACAGCAGCGCTTGTCCTTAAAGGGACAGTTCACCTCAAAATGAAAAACTAATAAATAATAATAACTATTTACTCACTCTAATGTTGTTCCAACCCTGTGATGAACACAGAAGAAGATATTTTGAAGAATGTTGGTAACCAGACAGTTGATGCCATTGACTTCCATAGTATTTTTTCCTACAATGAAAGTCAATGGGGATCAGCAACTGTTTGATTTTTTTATGTTCAACGGAAGAAAGAACTTTATTCCGGTTTAAAACAACTTGAGCGTGAGTAATCAATGACAGAATTTTCATTTTGGAGTGAACTATCCCTTCAATGTTAATAAAACAACAAAAGACAAAGAGAAAATCACTCACTGCTCTTGACTGAAAAACTTTAATACAGTAGCTTTAATAAGAATCAATGTATATTTTATCGTGAAGTCTATGTAGTGTTTTATTTTTACATTTATTCATTCAATTTCATACTTCAATCCTGCTGTACAGCTCTAAGCTGCCAGTGTTAATCTTTATATATATTTATTTTATATTATACAATACACTAGGAATGTGTACAAGGGTTTTTTTTCTTTTCAGTAAAATAAAGAAAGAGTATTGCAATAAAAAAATAGGTATTTAGAAAATGTTGACCCCAGAAGATCAAAGTATGAGCCTTTTTAATTTTCTATTCATTTTATATAATGTTTGCAACAAAAAAAAACTTAATTTGTGTGATTGGTAACACTTTACAAAAAGGTTACATTTGTTAAAACTTATTGACTAAATTATGTAACATGACTAACAATGAAAAATGTTTCTTAAGCATTTATAAATCTTATTTTTAACATTTACTAGTATTAACAAACGTTGTATCTGTTAATATCTGATCTGAGCTGACATGATTGACATTAACAAAGATCAATAAGCACTGTAACAAATATATTGATCATTGCTATAATCTAATTTATATATTAATAATGTAATTAATGATAAATATAAATAAATATAATATAATAAATAAATGTAAATATATATATTTATATATATATTTATATTTATATATATATATATATATATATATATATATATATATATATATATATATATATATATATATATATATATATATATATATATATATATATATATATATATATATGTATGTATTTATATTTATCATTTATTACATTATTAATATATGAATTAGATATTAGATCAAATAAATGTAAATTATATTTTACAAAAAATTATTTAAAAAATTGTCACTTGGTTTGTAGTACCTGATCAAGAAAGGCTCAAAACAATGTTACTTTTTGAGTGTCACAATTTTAAGTAACATTACATTTTATGTTATATATGCAATATTATATACCAACAGCTTTGTTTAAAAACAATGAATTGAACATCAAGTCCATAGATTAAAATTAAATGTTGCATGATTTTAAATGTTGCATATAGGTGGTGACAGACAAAACTGTTCAACACTTGTTTTATAAAAAAAGCTACATTTTGAGCAAAAAGCTGAGAAAATCATGTCATAGAGTACATCCATATCGAATTCAGAACGATGATGGAGTAGATGGAGTCCATCAACACCCCAAAGCTTCACAGTCCTACAGCTCGTCCTGGGGCCACATTTCATTCAGTAACATTAGGCCTTTTTGATTTATATGCTGTTTAATGTTTGTTATTTTACATATGCATATGATTACATGATATTGCTTCTGCTTCTTCTTCATCTGTGTTTTGATCAGGAAATTCAGCACTCTTTCAGAAGATGTCATAGCGTATAACAGTGAAAAATTCTGGAAAATTCTGTCAATGGCGGGGAAAGAGTAAACATGGACATTTTATGAACTTAAAACTAGTTATTCTAATAGTGAGTCTAACATCTAATAGTTCTCACAACAAAAGCATAAGATTTGTTTCTAATATCATAAACACCAAAGTGTAGCTTATTTGTGTAAAGTGCCGTTAACACAAACCGTAATCAACCAAGCGTGAACACACACAATTACACCACCTCTTTTTACCCTAAAAAATGCCACTACTTTACTTGTTTCGGGGCAACTTCATTGGTTCAGCAACCTATTCATTATTTGCTTCACCCCTCCATCTTTTAATCAGGCAAAAATGATGGAAAAGTTGGTGTGGGCAGATGAAAGAGGCATTAAAGGGGAACCAGTGGGCTATGGCGTAATTGCTTGTGCAGAGTTTAAGCAGGATTATAAGGGTGGGGGGGGTGGAGGCAATGGATATAAAAATTGCAGCCTCATTCACAAAAGTAATTGCTGTTCCTGTTAAAATATGAAGAGCGGAACTCCCATTTTACCCCTGCTTTAAACTTCTGACTGCAGTTTCAGGCATAACTTTTTAAGTACAATCCAAACACAGAGAGAGATTACTTCCTAATAGATAGTGGTCTGGGACGTAAGGAGGGTACGGCACTGGATCCATCATAATTAGTATTTAATGGAAAATGAATCTCGTAGAAGATAAACATCAGCCCCAATATTTCCTGTCTCATTTTACCATAAGCTTCTTAGATTCTTGCAGGTCAACAGATAACACTGCTGGTTAATGGTAATATTCAAACCCGAGCAAAGAAATCTTTGATATTCGGTATAATGAAGCGGGCAAATTCTGTGGACCTTGCGATGATGTTTGTTAAGTTTTGAACTGAAATGAAAAAAAATTTGTAATCAACGCCACAAGTCATCGTTTAAGGTAAAGTGAATATTTCTGTGCTGCTATCATCAACAAACATAATAGAATTTCTCAGTTTGTAGTCTTAAAACACATGAAAATGTTTTTTCCACATAATTTCACATACAGTAAATGTGACTTTTAAAGCACTGTATGATCATTCAAAAAAAGTTTATGTGTTTGACATATCAGACAACTATAAATCAGCTCACACCAAGAACAATAGATAACTATAACGCTAACTAACTACCCCAATGGACAATAACATTCTGTTTATTTTCAGTTTATGCTGCAGTTAAAATAAAATATGAAAAATGCACAAAATCCACAATTACAATTGTGGGTTAACAGACACAACTGAAAAGAAAAATAATTGCACAAATAGAGATTGTTTTAAAACATGTTTCCCGAACACTCCCTTCATCTTCCATTGGTCAGACAAACAGTACGGCTCTTGTCAGGCAACTCAAACACATTTTTTTGGCTTTTAGACATGAATATGTTGGTCTTACTGTTATCTATAAGTTAATGTGCTCCAAAACAATGGCAAAATTTGCATTTAGAAGATATAAGCTTTCAAAACTTGCAGTCTCTCACTTCCGCCTATAATAGATGCTGAAGCTGCGGCTGAAATCGGTCACTTGTACTCACATTTACTATTTACATTTACATTTTCTACATGGTGAATGGCACAGTGCACTATATAGGGGATAGGGAACGATTCAGACAGTGTGAATATGCTTTCCATTGAGGCGAACGAAGTCTGGTTTCACGTTAGTGTCACACGAACCACCGCAGCGTGCACACAGTTTGCTCCGGTCCAGAGACACGATAGCATGGAGTGGATCCCAGGAAGACTCTTGTCCTCTGTAGTGGACATTATATTTTAGTGAATGTCCTGTAAAGAGCACATCCAGGGCTGTTCAGAGATGCCAAATGTTTGGAAGTTTCACAATGACAACTGCCTCTCCTTCGACCTTAAACATGACTGACATTAATTTAGTGATCAAATTTAACACTCTTATGGAAATATGATCATATTTTGTAATTATCATTTAAATCTGACTAATTTTTGAATTGTTTGTCATAAATCAACATCTCAGGAAAATGTTATGGGGTTTCAAATCAAAATATGACTTTCTGTTACGAAACAGGACATCGATTTCATCGCTTTAAAACGATATATCAAATCATTCTGTTATATCTTTCAGAACATAGTTGAGAATCATCTTTGTACAAAGTTTGGTATAAAAAAATCCTGAAATCTGAAAATTGATTGGTCCCATTGAAAAAAAATCCCATTGTTTTTGCCTAATTATGCCTATTCATGTCTTTTTATTTTTTAGAAAACTGAGTCTTGGTGTCCTCTACAGAGGACATAGCATAACATATGAATAAAATATCATTTTTAAAAAAATATATTTTTCCTTTTTTTACTACATTCACAAAACTTACTTTTCCCTGGTTCTCAGGAGGATATGCGCGAGTTAAATAAAATTTCAGACCCATTTGAATTCTGCACAGAATGATATATTTTAAAGTGATATGGAGGAGATTAGGAGATTAGGAAACTGCGGCTTTACCGAGTTGAGCTGTGAAATAAACAAAACGCTATTGGTAGGATATGTCCCGCCCTGTCTTCCTGTGTCAGTGGAAATTACGTCAACACACTGAATAATGCTGCATGTTTCAGGGCACTTTAGTTGGGCTTTAATAGTGCCACAGAGTGAACATGTTCACAGTGTTTTCTTTTTTAAGAAGAAGAAATCAACCTACGAATGTCTTGCTTTTATCCTGGTTTAATCTGCAGAGACGGCTATTAGTAAGTATTTAACATCGAAAAAATTACACTCTTCAAGTCGCAATTAAAGCCCTTGAGAGTAAAGCACGGCAAGAAAATAGATTTGTTTCATCTCTTGTCACATGCATGGTTTATTCATTAAATCCTTTAATTTGACAATTTTTATTTTTTCCCACTCAAAATCAAACACACAATAACAGCGAGTGTTCATGGAAAGGAGGAGGGTGTCTCTATCAAAGTACTGTTAGTTGCTTCAATTTGCCATATGGTCCAATTAAAGTGAACAAAACAATAGTGAGATCATGATTGTGTGTATCTGGCTGCCTGTTCCAGCCTAGTCACCTTCTGTTCAGTCTAAAACGGTGGAGGAGGCCCAATGGAAACAGCACAACCCCTAAAGAGTGCCTTGAACGACACTCTCGTTGTTGTCCATAGCAGCTTTCAACTGCCTACTCCTTTTCTTTCTCACTTTCTCACTTCCATGCTTCTCTTCCCCCCCACATCCTCCATCTGGCTCTGGCTATCCCTCTCCTTTCCCCCACCTTCACCCTTGTGAAGAACTAAGCCATCACTTGTTACTGCAAGTAAACCATAACCGGCTTAAATTATTCACAGAGGATCGATGAAGTGGGATTCGCAAGTCACACTTTGACCTCTGGTCTCTTCTGATGAACATTGATTTTGACTAGGGCAAGGCAAAGCCACGCCGGCAGTAAACAGACACTTTCAAAAACGTGAAGATGACAGATATGGAAGGAAGTCGATGTTTACAATTCAAATGCCAGGAGTCCATGGGGCAACTTCAGATAGCGGCGTGAAGCGAATGGAAGCTAGGAAGTGCCGATACTCCCACGTACAGCATCTGTTATGTGAGGTTATCAGAACGAGGCTACACAAGTATATCCGCTGTGGTTCGCTACACCTTAAGTAACAGGAGAACAGGAAGTGGGCATTTCAACCACAGTGCGCTTTTGTTCGGCTTCTTTTTGTGATCCTGCCAGTAAAAGTGCAAGCGCTCGACTCAAAGGACACCAGCCATGCGTACCTGTAAAACACCCAAGATCTGAGTCTTCCAGGAATTTTCAAGCTTAAGAACGGGATTGGAAAAAATAGACAATAAGACACTTAATATTCAGTATCAACTTGACTGACTATCAGATGATCACAAAACTTCAAAGGAATTGAGCTATATGATGACATTACTGTCTTTTGTAGAGCTGCTTTATTGATTAATCATATTCATAATTATTGAATTTTTCAACATTGACACTGTTAACTGAATCAAAATTGAGCTGAATATGGACACTACTGATTGAACTGAACCAACACTGAACCGACTTGAGTTGAAAAATGACACTAGTGGTGCAACGGATCACAAAACTTTGTGTTTTTTGAGTCATGGATTGGATCAGCAAAAAAATAAAAAAAAATACACAGATCAGGCATTAACATTATGACCATGGTGAAGTGAATAACACTGATTATGGGATATATTAGGCAGCAAGTGAACATTTTGTCCTCAAAGTTGATGTGTTAGAAGCAGGACAAATGGACAAGCGTAAGGATTTGAGCGAGTTTGACAAGGGCCAAATTGTGATGGCTAGACGACTGGGTCAGAGCATCTCCAAAACTGCAGCTCTTGTGGGGTGTTCCCGGTCTGCAGTGGTCAGGATCTATCAAAAGTGCTCCAAGGAAGGAACAGTGGTGAACCGGCGACAGGGTCATGGGTGGCCAAGGCTCATTGATGACGTGGAGAGCAAAGGCTGGTCCGTGTGGTCCGATCAAACAGACGAGCTACTGTAGCTCAAATTGCTCAAGAAGTTAATGCTGGTTCTGATAGAAAGGTGTCAGAATACACAGTGCATCGCAGTTTGTTGCGTATGGGGCTGCATAGCCGCAGACCAGTCAGGGTGCCCATGCTGACCCCTGTCCACCTCCGAAAGCACCAACAGTGGGCACGTGAGCATCAGAACTGGACCACGGAGCAATGGAAGAAGGTGGCCTGGTCTGATGAATCACGATTTCTTTTACATCACGTGGATGGCCGGGTGCGCTTACCTGGGGAAGACGTAGCACCAGGATGCACTGAACAAACAAGTCGATCCATGGAGGCTATTTTTTAAAATCATTTGAATGTGTAAATTAATAAGACAAAACACGTCCAAATGATAAACTTTCACTCTATGATGGTTAAACTTAGCAGTTAATCCACGAATCACGTGTGCCGAACCGTGGGGCCTGGTCCGTACGGATCACATATCAACAGAGATCCATTGTACCAGGGTTGCCAGGTTTTCACAACAAAACCTGCCCAATTGCTACTCAAAACTAGCCCAAAAGGGTTAGTAAAAATCGCAATCCATGGGGTAAAATCTGTGTTGTTTTTTACACATTATCACATCATTGGGGTCGCTTCAACTCGCGGACATGAAAAACAGCCCATGGTAACAGTGTTAACGCAGGTTAACGTAACACTGTGATGCACCCCTAAATGACACTGTTACGTCCCTGTAGGTGTCCGTGTGCTTTTTCTTTTTTCCCCTCTCTCTGTCATTCTCTTAGGTTCCATCTCTCTACCCCTTTGGTTGGTTCGTGAACCTGTCAGTCTCCATCAGGCTGCGTGACGTCACCTCCTCCGCAGGAAATCCAGTTTCTCCGTTAGCGTTTAAAAGGACCAAAGTTGAAAACAGGTGTGTTGTTTTTTTTTTTGCTTTTCTTTGTCTCTCTGTGTTGTGGTTGTTTTCGTGGTCGATATTCTTTTGATTTGTGATTATCTTAACCGTTACCACTTCTTAGTTGGCCATCTCGTTTGATTTAGTTCTTGTTTGTTTATTTGATGGCGTGTTTCTCCCCAAGAGTAGAGTGGACAGGTTATATGTCACGTGACTTACATTGCGCAACATGAAGACGACTCGATGTATAGACACACCAGGTAAGAGAGTGAACTCTTTGTATGTTTTATTCTGGTTAGTTAGAGCAAGTAAGTTAGGGCGTTTGACGGCGAAGAGTTTTGGTTTATTCTGTTTATTTGATTAGACAGGTTAGAGGTTGAATTACAAGTTAGAATTTGTTTTGTTTTCTTTTCTTTTCTTTGGCGTCACTAGTTACGTCCCTTTTTCTCTTGGGTTAATAGGTAACGATTTGTTTATATTCTCTTATATTGATTGTTTCTTTAATAATTATTATTGTGAGTTATCCTTTTTTTTGGTATTCATCCTTTTCACTTTTGTACAATAAATCACTTTTCTTCTGTTTACTTCATTGTAGCGTTATCTCTTGCCGACTGTCACTACAGTTTTTGCCACAACCTCAATGTTACTACCTCTGGTCTTTGATTAGAGTAGGAGTCGTAACAACACTTTTGTCTTTTTAGAGCTGCTTTACAGCAGAATTTGAATGTCTTATATTTGTAGTTCATATCCTGTTATTTTCCTGTTTATTACTGTGAAGCTGTTTTGAAACAATATGCATTGTATAAAGCACTACATAAATAAAGATGACTTGATTTGACTTGGAGAAAGCCGTTCCAGAAAAGATCAACTGATATTGTGAGGGTTAGCTAGTGCCAAGAGGTCTTGTATATACTGTCGATTTTTTCATCTTCGGATGTGGAATCAAGTCAATGAGAATTCAGTCAATATGGCTTTTCTAGGATGCATAATGTTGACCTGGTACACAGTGTTCCAAACACAAATGTGTGAGCTATCAATTACAAAATTCAATATGTTTTCTGACCCTTAAGATGAGGGGCAGTAGCATGATCGCGTTTGAAGGCATGTTAAAGCCCCGAGGGCTCACATATGCTCTCTGAGGAGCTGAATGATAGAATCCCCCTACAACTGAGCTCTTAAGCTGGAACCGCGGGAGAGCGTGGTGGGGTGAATGTGAAGCCTGCCGGGTTATAAGGACTGTGTGCGTCTGTACTGTACTGTACGCCGTCTACTTCTCCAATTGAGACTTCTTTTTCATATGCAGGTTATTATATTTAGCTCTTCTGTGAGGATATATTTATATACTCTTAAGTTTGTTATAGATGCACAAAAAGACATTAGATGCTATTCAAAACTTCAAATGAGCTTTCAAAATGAGCTTATGAAGCTTCAGTGAAGTTCTAAATCAGAGGACAACAAAGGAAGGGATGCCCTCTGTTGGTAGTTTAACAAAAGTTTAATTTAAAATCATTAATACATTTTTGGAAAAATTAATAAAGAAACAAACAAACAAAAATGAGGGTGGTTGAGAGTGGGGCAAGATGTGTCACTATGTCACCCCCTATACCATACTATACAGCTGCCTATGATTAAGATGCATTATTTTTGTTGTTATTTTTGAAAGTGCTTTTCTACATTTGCTTTGTCAAAACATATTGATCCAGATTGATTGTGATATATAGGCCTATACATATTAGAACTAATACATTATATTAGTGTGTACACTGATAGGTATAGCAAGCAGTGAATCCAAATGCATGAAATACTATTTGATTGATCTGGTTGAATCTGAAGTCAAGGTCAGAGAAACCCACCCACAAATGATTGTAGAATATTAATATTTTAAAGGTTTTATAGACTGATACACTCAGCTCAATGTAATAAGAAGGAATACTAGTCTGTACTAGCCTTGTTTTACAGGCGTTTTGTCCTTTTTTTTTAAAAATTACACACTGTGTTGTATTGTGTTTTAGAGCTGTTGGAAATGTCTGTAAAAATACCTCATAATGTCCTGGCTGAAAATGTAGGTACAGTGTAGGTTGAGAGTGAATCTTGAAGGACCAGCACCAGTTAGAGTCTGGTGTGAGCTGCTGTTCACAATGAGATGGACCTTTCAGGTTAGGAGATAAGATGGGCTTAAAATTTCTGGAAGATATACATTCTTCAAACAGTGGTACAAAAGAAAGTCGTACTAGTCCCGCAAGAGTCAAAAAAACATTTTTTTAAAAATCCCAAATTCCTATGAAATCCATTAAATTTTTTGGACTCCCATTTTTAATGGCTCAATTAAATTTTAGAATGTCTTAATTAATTGAAATCATGAAACTTTAACAATCATTTATTAAAAGTAAAAAAAAAAAAATGACCCTATGAAATACTTTGCTTTTCTCAAATTCCATTATATTTTTTTAACAAATTCTGTGTTTTCTGTTTTAAGTTTTCTTGATTCTATTTTATTCCGTTTTTATGACTGTATTCCGCGATTCCGCATCACGCCCTGTTATATTATATTATATTATGACATTTCAGCTTGTGCTTTTTATTAGGGGAGGTTGTGTTTCAGCCTTCATTATCTTAGCACGGTCTCGGAGAACCTGACACCTTGGTACAGTACTTATGGAGATTCTGTTCTGGAAAACAGTGGCACTGGAGACTAAAGTATTCCTGCTGATTTCACACTTAACTCTTTGCCTTCTTAGTCTTTTGCAGTTAATATGTGTCTTTTCTTTTTAACCGGTTGACCCTGCTGGCATTTCATTGTCCGATGGCAATGGCTTAATTTAGAAATTTCTATAGTGTTGCATCCTTTTAATGGGCATTTCAAAATTTTGGACTCAGTCAGTTAAATCCTTTTTGGCCCATAGAAATGATTGGAATAACTTTTTTTTTTCCAAAAAATACTACTTAATTGCATGTAAAATTCAATGTATTACTTGCCATTTCTTTGTAATTAATTGTGAAATTTACTGAAAATTAATTTTACACCTATTTTTTTCTATCTCCTATTAATTGTAGTTATTAAAACTGAAGTGGTTTGGAATGAGTAAAATGTGCTTTTTGATCAGAATATCAACTTATTATGCATGTACTGTAAATAATTTACAAAAGTTTTAATTTAGATTTTTTTTGATTGAAATACTTCCTTTTTGTTTATTACATAAAAAAAAAAAACTTCTCTATTCTGAGCAAAACCCACTCTGATTTAAGAAATAACAAGCATGTTTTCAGACATCCAAACAATGACCACTGAGACGAAACTGTATCACTTTACATCACGCATCGCTGCCTAGATTTACAGAAAACAAGCAGCCGACCGGAAACACAACATCTCTGGAAAGAAGTACATGAAAAAACAGCCAACACAGATCTATAGGATGGAGATTAACACAACGAATCACTGAACACAGTCCTCTGACAAGTAAAAATGTCATAATAATCTGAAACATAAGTATGTTTTTAAATCACATAAGGATTACAATTACATTTCACAATTGAAATTGACACAAGATGCATTGCTGACCGCTGTCCTCAGCTCACTCCACCAAAAATGAGGTCAGCTCTAACATCAGCATCTTTTGAGTTTGTTTGTTTAAATAGATCGGAATGATGAATAAATATGGATGCTTAATTTGCATAACTGAGTGATTCTTTAATAGATTTTTCTTTTATTGCACTGGTAGAATTCCACAAATACAGACTCTGGCGTGAGACTCTTATCTTTATCATTTGCATAACATTCCATCAGGGAAATCTAGGACGAGAGGGTGCGATTATTCAAACACCCGAAGAGAGTTAGAGGAAGAACATTGATCAAGCCGCCTGCGTCAACTCCCAAAACATCTGTGCAAAAATGTGTTAAGTGAGAGAAAGTGCTTAAAAGATCAGATCCCATGCATCAACAGGACTGTGTGTCATGCTAAGGAATGCATTGTCTTTTCTGCCTCACAGGGGTTCAAGTATGTTTTAACTCAGTAGCAAATGACTGTCGTGGTGTGAGAGCCTGAAAGAAGAAAAAAAGATGTTTTTGGGGGGCCTTTTTGCTGTTTTTTTAAACATAGCCAGTAGAGAGGAAACAGGAAATAATCGCTAGGATTCAAACCCATGTAAGCACTATATAAGGAATGTGACGGAACGCCTGCCTCCCTCTTATTATCAGCGCCACCCCGCCCCTTAAATCGCTGCCCTTCGCCAGGTTCCCGACAGGAGTGGGTGTGAGAGAGAGGAGGGACGCGGTAACAACCAGGACTGGTGGCGCGTGATGAGGAACACCTGAATCGGATGAAGCCCTGTCACCGCCGCTATTAACTGACGAGTGCACCTCTACTCATGAGACCGGTCTCTTCCCCTAAGCATGCACACTGTTGTCCTCGTAGGTCCAGGAGGGACTCTCACGCAGCCAAGCCGTGAGTCGTCGGACCCATATACCCGTGCAGGGATGCACGCATCACCGCCGTCAGGCTGAAAATGGCAGGGCCGCCTTGCCCCTCAAGCGCCGCTCCCTTGGGAAGATGGCAGCCGCTGGGACCCCGCTCCCTTTATCTGGACCAACCAGGGCTCCAGAATACATTTGAGAGCAGTGGCACCAGCGACACAAAAGTTCTACAGATGGTGGCGCCAACACCTGATTTGGTGGCGCTGGAGGAAAAAAGTTAATTTAATAGTAAAATTACTATTGTTTTGTGTTGTTTTGTTAATAAGTGCAGTTACTAATAATATTACATGTTTGTTTATTGGAAATTTACAGGGAAGCACTTGATATGCAGATAAAATAAATTTTTATTAACAACAGTAATGTGCAAAAACCAAATTCTTACAGGGAAAATTGAAATATTCTACTCTTATTAAACATACTATTGTTCTTCTATAGTATCACACTGAACTGACCAACGGCTTCAGTGATGATAAAAGGAGCACTCTTCACTTGTTTTCTGTGTAATTCAGTCACAATTTGAAGAAAAGTTTTAGTTCCAACTTCCAACTTTTTTTCCATATATTAGGGAGTAGATGGCTCTAATAAATCTACTGGTTATAGTGATAATTTCATGTCTTTTTTTATATAAGTGCTTGTTTTCCACAGTGTTAGTTTCCCTACACCTTTAAACTTTTAGTTTTACAAATCATCACATTAAAATGAAATAACATTAAAATTGGATAATAATTAGAGCTTTGAAGAGCTGGAAAAAGTGTGAAGCCCTTGAAAAGTGCTTGAATTTCACTCTCAAAAGGTTGTACAAACCCTGATAAATAATGAAAAATAAATAAGAAAACATTCGACTATTTCTGCCACAACACCATGTGGTATTACTACATTAAATCCATGGTGAATGTTGGTGATTCGTGGACATCGTTCATGGCTCAATGTTTCCACTGGTTTCCACGTCAGCGCAGTTTGATCTGATATCTGTGGTTAATAACAGAGAATTCTGTGCCGAACGCTTCCCACTAGATGTTATTAATTCTGTGGTGAATTAAAACGCTTTCTCCCAGCGCTGTGTAGTAACGGTGTCACATGATCGAGATCGGCCCGCGAGTAAACCTGTTCTGAGCTTGCGCTGCACTGTCTATTATTGCTCTGAGCTGATAAATGGTCCGTGCAGCGCAGCTCAAACGAGTAGCGCAGTTCGCTTTCGAGAAATGCCAGCTCTTATCAGTTGGGCACTGTGGTGGTCACACCAGTGCGACCGCTAACAAAATTTTGTTGTACCAGCAGGAAAAAAGGTCGCCGTCTGGAGCCCTGCAACCCATCTGAGCACTACCTTCCCTGCACGTGCCCCAGCACAATGAGGACACAAGATCCCAACACTTTTATCCCCATGGACATTTTATGTTTATTATTTTGTTAATAAACACCTCTCCGAGGCCTGGCGCCACACCCACTGTGTCTGTTATTGCTTCTCCGGCCACAGGATGCACTGATACCATTTTTTTCAGAAGCGATCCGATTCTAATAACCAAAATACTGAATATCGACCGATCACAATCTGATACCAGTGCTGTTTTTTCTTGATCATTGCAGAATATCTATACCTGTATGAAACTGATGATCAATCTTTTGTGTTAAACACAATCCACTACATACCATATATACGATTTGACCCTCCTAAAAGATGCTTAGCCACCCAATCCATGAATCTCTAGTGACATCCCTGCTTAATACACACTACTTCATTAGAGAAAAACAACAAATGAATAATCATAATCTATGACAAAAACTAAGTAAGTTTATAAAATCTAAACATTTAGCGAAAAGAGGTTAAAAATTAGGTTACAGTTAATTTTTAGGTGATGTAGTTAAGTTGTATTTACTCAAATAAGTACTGAGTAATATTAATTAACTACATGTACTTACTATAGAGTTAGGGTTTGGTTTAGGGTTAGTTACTTGTAATGATGCATAATTTACTGTTATTAGTATAGTAAGTACATGTAGTACTCATCACCTTAAAATAAAGAGTTACCAAAAATACAATTGAACTTAAAATGTTAATAAAAAACATTACTATTTTTTTGCTTATAAAATATATTAATGAAAAACTATTTGTATAAAAATACTATAATACTAAAAGATGTTTATTTAAAATGTATTGCACAGCTTTTAATGGGGCAACAGGAAATAATAGACAGAACAAGACAGAATCTTTTGGTGCGCAAAACTATCATAATATAAATGCTCCAGTCCAATCGAGATCCAGATTGAATATGACCCATGAACGTGTAAGCAGGAAAAAAGCACATGGATTCTGATATTCTCAGATCAGTTTTAGGCCTAATTCATATTTGGAAATAAATCTGATATGAATCGGATGCATGCATTTGCGTCTGCCATGTAAGCGGACAGATCGGATATTTCTGTCAGTCGTACACCATTGAAAAAGTGACAGTGGCGCACACACACACAAATACACACACACACACACACAGAGGTTTGTTGATGGAAGCACACTTGTTAATGCTGACATTGAGGAATTACAGTTGAAACATCTTATAATGTACCTCAAACTGAGTAGCATCACTGAGAAACATCCTGCTCAAGGTTCGGGTTGAATAACTAGTTCTTCCAATGTTTCATCGATTCGGACTCGCGCTGGGATTGATGCAGTCTTTACAGTGTGTACAATCGCTGCGCTTTAGGAATCCTCCAGACGGAGCTGGAGTTCAATTATGGTGATGGGTGTTTAGCTTCCGAAATACGCGCTGTACGCGGTAGACCAATCACAACAGACTGGGCCATCTAGCCAATCAGAGCAGAGTAGCTCACAGAAAGGAGGGATTTAGAGAGACTGATTCATCCGTCGAGTCGTTTGAGAATCATTGAAAAATGTGGTGATGTGCAATGTACATTATGAGAAAATGATGCATGTAAACCTGTTGTAGGCGAAACTTTAAAATAGCATAATAGGGACATTTTTAAAATATAGTGCACAAAAACGTTTATGGTGCTTTATAATGTGTTTTTGCCTTTTATGGAGCTTAACAGTAACAACCGCGAGTACGCACAGTATCGATTTGGATCGATCCTGTCTGACCAATACCCAATCCGGCAAAAATTGCAGTATCAAAGCCGATACTGATACTGAATATTGGATGGGTGCATCCCTAGCAGTGCTGGTACTATAGCTTCATCCCAATTCAGAGGTTGCATCTTTCAAATTCTGCATTCAAAGGCGGAATACGTCACAGTATGGGTGTAACCAAAACTGTTGGTTCGGGTTATACCTCGGTTTTGAAGTCAGCGGGGAGAGAAAACTAAATATAAAATAGCTTTTTTTTATTATTATTAAACAGTGGTTTACTGAACATATTGTGTCTGTCCTTAAATTAATTCAATTAAAACTAAAAGTTTCTTAAAGATCATTTGTTTTTCTCTGCTAACACTGTAAAATGTAAACTATATAGGGAGCCCTTACTTGCACATTACTATAATATAACAACAGAGCCCAAATTAGCCTAAATTCAGTAGCCATTTTCTTTTAGATATAATAATCAACAATCAAATAACATTGTATGCAAACATGTATACATCACATTAGGCAGTTTTTGCATTAACTTCTAAATCTAATTATAAAATTATGTTTTTACACCAATTCGTTGTTGAAATATAATCATTTATACACAGTGGCTGTCATTTTGTGGCTGACAGGTTTATTTAAACATACATTACATAATCAAGACATCACTAACAGGTTCAGTAGAATATAATGAATATAAAGGTAATAAAGGTAAAAAAGAGGTAAATGTAATGCTACTTTACATTGTTTACAAGCTGTTTTATTGACGTCTTTCCACCGTTGAAACACTGATTAAGCAATTACATGACATATTATATGTTTCAGTAAATTGTAATGTATCCTCATACCTTTAGATGTTGATTCACGTTTGTTCTTTGACTGAAGAGATGATCGCGCTCAC
Organism: Rhinogobio ventralis; assembly: GCA_039654625.1. NCBI lineage: Eukaryota > Metazoa > Chordata > Actinopteri > Cypriniformes > Gobionidae > Rhinogobio > Rhinogobio ventralis. The sequence goes on from CM077215.1 coordinate 3,641,604, forward strand.
TCGCAGTTGAAGTGAAGCGCCTATACAGTGATCAGTCACGTCACATTAAAAAGCATCAAAACGGCATTTAGCGTTTTAATTTTGTGATAAAATGGACCCAATGTGTTCGTGTGAGAAAGTATGTTCTGAGCCTAAAACAAGCCTACTGTTAACTGTTAAAGATTGCATTCGTACCGTTCGGTACACACGTGCAGCGTACCGGAAGCCCTGTACCGAAACAGTTCGGTACGAATACTTGTACCGTTACACCCCTACGTCACAGTGATGCGACGAAGGACCAAGATTTATTGTGCGCCTGTGACATAAATGTCGGATTACACTTTTAAATGTAAGTATTGGGTTTTAACCTACTCGAACATCTAACGACACAAATGTAAAAATAAAAAAACTGTTGACATTCAAAGCATAGTTCTTTATGGAAACTTATAAAAAGGGTTCTATTTAGCACCAAAAAGGGATTCTGCTATTGTTACAAGCCAAAGAACCCTAATGTTGTACTGTTTAAAACCATTTTTTCTTAAGAGTGTAGTTTATAGTCTTTATTACTGTACAGAAATGGACCATGGTGAACATATTTACCCTGTTTTGTTATCAGACAGTTGAATATAGCCACTTGTCAACGTCAGCTGTCACAGTTGCTAGGTGACAAGAGCTAAACCATCCCATTTAATAATGCTCGGTTCGACCTTTGCAGACTACGAAGGTGTGGCCTTTGAAGTCCCTGTTCAGCCTTACTTACTTAAAAAAGTGCCTTACAGATGGTAAAATGAGAAAAAAAAAACTGAGAAAGACCAAAATATAGTCATGGGAAGGTGAGTTTCGCACAAGTATCACATGAGTACCACGTTTTATTTACTGCATGTCTTTGGGTTTATAACTACATTTGCTCCTGAAAACGGCTTTCTTGGAATGTGAAAAGCATGAGGAGAATGTTCAAGAATGCTATAGAAATGCTGCAATCATGAAAGAAAGAGCGTTTTGTGAATTGTCCCTGAAGAATCATCAGCGTGTTGAATGGCGTGTTGATTCATCCCTCATTCTTACAATGCAGTGCCACACTTTAAAGCCTCCACAATCCTCTGACAAATCACAGCTGTTTAACTACAAAAGACTCACTTGCTGTTCCTACATGGAGAAAAAAACCCACACATGTATGTTTGGCACCTTAAGATCCTGAGTGTCATCAAGCCTGAATGTGCGATTAACAGATTTCGAATAGCAACACACAAACATGTAAACAAAACATAAGCGAGCTGCATGCGAATGTGGAAGCCGAGGTGTTCCAGCTGTTGTTTCCTGTGGCTATTTCACACAGGATCATATATGAGGCCGCTAAATGTACCCTTTCATTTTCAATCTGCATTTCAACCTCTGCTAATAAGCTTGAAATTAAAAAAGACAGACACCATTGGCCTGTTTATATGATAAGGTCCTGCTGACCATACAAAGCAAAGATGAGATAAGAGTCCACAGCAGGCGTTTCACATCACAGACGAGCCGCTGTTAAGGGCGTGAACTCCTTTTTCATGGATTTGTTTAGAGAAAATATGATATTAATGAATGACGGTCATGACTGTTAGAAGCGTGGCAGAGACTGAGAAAAACATTTATAAAGCAAATGTTTATCAATATTCACAGCAATGAATCAACAATATGTTTTGCTTCTTTACAGATATTGATTGCTGAAATATAATTTTTCAATAACTGAGATATGTGTGTAAATAACAACAATAACATTATTATTATTATCATACTACAATTATTTTAAAATATTGATTGCTGATATTCGTCAACAACTGGGAAAATAAGTTATATTAATTAATTAACTAATTAATTATTGAATTAATTGTATTATTATTATTATATTATTTATTTATTTATTACAATTATTTTAAAATATTGATTGTTATTTATTACAACAATTATTTTAAAATATTGATTAATGATATTTGTCAATAACTGGGAAAATTAAACAATAACAATATTAATTAATTAATAATTTAATTAAAGTTATTTATATATTATTATTATTATTATTATTATTATCATAATATTATCACTCTCATATTATTATTATTATTATTACTACAATTATTTTAAAATATTGATTGGTGATATTTGTCAATAACTGTGAAAATGAAATAATATTAATTAATTAATGATTTATTTATTGATCATGATCAAGACACCATGTTATTATGTATTCCAGGACCATTTTAATCAGGATCTTCTGTAAATTACAATATATTTTTGTTCCATTTCAAAGAAGTAAAAGACTCATTTTAAATAAATAAATAAACAAACCCTCACATTATGATTTAATTGGGTCTTCAAATTACTTTTGTCAAGTGAGTTTTTAAATAAAAAGTTATCGGTTTTGTCATCAGCCCAGAAAGAGTGCGTACTATTTTTTTTATTTTTTTTGCACTATGGCTATAGCAAAATGCTTAACTGGGTCTACTTTGTAAGCCCTCTCATAAAAACCCGTCAAAAGTGGATTTAAATTGAGGTATAGTGGGAGGAAAGAAGAACATTATGATTGTAAAGCAAAGCTTTAAAGATCCCATTGATGTGTGATCCAGCGATATCAGAGAAGCTATGAACACACTTTTGTTGGGCATCATGCGACAGCGTGGGAGAGCGTTTCAGACAGCAACATCAGATGCAAGAGCACATGTATCACAAATTCATACAGAGGGAAAACAAACAATCAACACCTGCCCAACACAAACCCTTTTTTGCCTTAGATGATTTCTTTCCTGGCACGGACGCACATGCCGTCATACACGCTGAGATTATACTGTGTCATGTAGGGTAAATTTAAAACATCTCATGTGTTTCCAGCTCTCAAGTGAGTACTGAGATGGTGCACATAACAGGGTTTGATCTTAGACCCACACATAAAGCTCTAGTTGAACTGGCACTAAGTGCCTCCAGTCACGGACAAAAGCAAACCTCCCTGCCACTGAAGCTGATGAAGAGAGAGAACCGCTGGAGCCGGCAGAAAAGCAAAATGAAATGTACAGCCATTTATTGCCAGTGGTTAAGTGACTGTAATAGGAGCCAATGCCATTTAAGTGCTTCTTATTTGTCTTATAATGACAAGCCGAACAGCTGATGAACCAATCCACAAACTGGCCAATGGTACAGCACAGAAGGCTACAGCACGGATTTCCCCCATTAACCAGCATACAATTAACAGTGACAGAAAGGGCACCAGGGACTTGGCTAAATCCTGGGCCTGCCATTGTGATGCTCTGTTTGAACTGATGCCCTCAGCACTTCCAATTAAGCACATGAAAAAAACAGATGTACAAACAAAAACGCCTATTTGTTAATCAGCCGTGGAGCTGTTTGAACGCAACGTAACGGTGGTGAAAAGCTAGCAGGAAATCCACAAGGGTGACGCAACAGTGTTGTGCGGATCTACGTTAAGAGGTAAACCACTGTTTAGAGTCATATAAAGGGTCATATATTATACTAATGAATTATAATACATACAATATTATATATATATAAAATAATAAATCAGAAGCGTGGAAAATAATCACAACAATAATTATTATTTTGTAATGATAAATGATATTATAAATACATATATTCTACATATTATATATTATTTTATGATTTATTATATGCATGATTTATATTTTATGATCATGCATAATATATTGTAAATAAATAAATATATAAAATATATCATACATATAATAAATCATAAAATAATAATTGTAGAATAACAAAGCATGATTACTTATATTTTATGATAATGCATAGTATATTATACATAAATAAATATATAAAATATATCCTACATACAATAAATCATAAAATAATAAATGTGATGTAATGTAAATTAGTAATAATACTTTATTATTCTACATTTATTATTTTATAAGTATACTGCATTCTTTATTATGATAATGAATAATACATTACAAATAAATACATAAAATATATCAAACATCAAAATAATAAACGAAGAACAGACAGAAGATGGATGGATGGATAGATGATAGATGGATAGATAGATCAGTAAGCAAGTATGCATATACACTATATTGCCAAAAGTATTGGGACACCCCTCCAAATCATTGAATTTAGGTGTTCCAATCACTTCCATGGTCATAGGTGTATACAATTCAGTGAATTCAAGAGTGGTACCGTGATCAATAAGTCTCATGAAATTTCCTCACTACTAAATATTCTATGGTCAATTGGGAACAACAGCAACTCAGCCACAAAGTGGTAGGCCATGCAAAATCACAGAGCGGGGTCAGTGCATGCTGAAGAGCACAGTGCGCAGAAGTCGCCAACTTTCTGCAGAGTCAATAGCTACAGACCTCCAAACTTCATGTGTCCTTCAGATTAGGTCAAGAACAGTGCGTAGAGAGCTTCATGGAATGGGTTTTCAAAGCGTCGGATGCAGTGGTGTAAACACGCCGCCACTGGACTCTAGAGCAGTGGAGACGTGTTCTCTGGCTGTCTGGCAATCTGATGGAAGAGTCTGGGTTTGGCGGTTGCCAGGAGAACGGTACATGCCTGACTGCATTGTGCCAGGTGTAAAGTTTGGTGGAGGGGGGATTATGGTGTGGGGTTGTTTTTCAGGGGTTGGGCCCTTAGTTCCAGTGAAAGGAACTCTTAATGCTTCAGCATACCAAGACATTTTGGACAATTTCATGCTCCCAACTTTGTGGGAACAGTTTGGGGATGGCCCCTTCCTGTTCCAACAAGACCAGTGCACAAAGCAAGGTCCATAAAGACATGGATGAGCGAGATTGGTGTGGAGGAACTTGACTGGCCTGCACAGAGTCCTGACCTCATCCCGATAGAATTAGAGCGGAGACTGCGAGCCAGGCCTTCTCGTCCAACATCAGTGCCTGACCTCACAAATGCGCTTCTAGAAGAATGGTCAAAAATTCCCATAAACACACTCCTAAACCTTGTGGAAAGCCTTCCCAGAAGAGTTGAAGCTGTTATAGCTGCAAAGGGTGGGCCAACTCCATATTAAACCCTACGGATTAAGAATGGGATGTCATTAAAGTTCATGTGCATGTAAAGGCAGGCGTCCCAAAACTTTTGGTAATATAGTGTATGTCCACAATATATTTACTAATTTAGTAGCTATGCTATCTGTCTGATATCGCTGCAAAGTTATGCATGCTCTTCCTCAGCTAAATTAATGTCATTCTTTATGTCTATTTTAGCTTTATGAGTGTGTCATAATGTCTTATGGGTCAAGAGCCATCTCACCCATGTGCAATATTTAAAACTGATGGGTAATTTACCCGTCCCTTTCATCATGTTTTGACTTTAATTAAATCAGGCAGAGTTCTCGTTCCCATCACAGCCCTGGACTTTGAATCTGCTCAGCCAGCCCGACACGTCTTACACTGCAGATCTGTGCTGTCCACACAGGACTTAGTCTAGATTATTAGAGAGGGCTAATTGGATTTCAACACTATAAGTAGGTCATCCATACAGCACTGGACCCACTGATCTAGAGTCTCACATGTGTTAGCAGACATGCTCAAATTCAAATGTGTACATAGACTACAAAACAATCTCTGATGAATATGTGTTGCATGTGTTGTCATCGCAGACAATGATACATTCCAAAACGATATTTCAAAACCATTTCAGTAAATCCTCCAACACCTGTTGATATATAAATATACATCACTATTGAGGCCTAGAGGTCTAAAAGCAAAGCTTCAAATGGGTTTGATTACTACAAATCACATTCGGTTGAGCTGAAATTGCCTTTGAATTATGAAAAGGCCTGAGAACTCAAGAATCCTCACCTACACTCAATGAATACAGAAACTATAGCATAATACCCACTATAACATCTCAACGAACCCTTCAAGCTTCTTCTAAATCATATTCAACACAATAAATAATGTATAAAATGACTAGACCCACTTCAGAACAAAATCTTAACCACTAATGCTAGTCAGATAGCACATCTCAGCCCTGTGAGCTATTGCATTTTACACTAGTGGAATCTTTACTGGCAAACCCAATAAAACATATTTAAAGGAGGTAAAGGAGAGATTTAGTGTGATGTTTATGAAGTGTCGCTGTCATTGAAGCTTAGAATTACAATTATTATTATGAATCCTGCGGAGGCGGCTCCGCTAGCGTTTCCTGTGCTGTGTAAACATGATTTCTGAAATCATCACTATTAGACAGGTTTAAATGGCACATAATAGAGAACAGACTGTATTCAACCAGCAAAACCTGCTAATGATGCTTTAGCACTACTGAGTCTGAAAAGGTTAAATCTATTTTTCATATGTTGAAATATTTGTAATTTATTTCTGTAGAAAACAAAAATGTAGATCATATTAATTTGGTATCACTTTTTTTTTTTTTTAGAAGTTTGGGGTCGGTAAGATTTTTTAAAATGTTTTTGAAAGAAGTCTCTTATATGAAGACATAAAACATTAATTTAATTTATCTTTTAATTTAATTAAAATTGTGTGCTGCACAACTGAGCTTTATACTGTTAAAATTAAAACAGAAGAAAAATTGTGATAATAAATTATCAAAACTTTGAGACGTATCTAAATTCTACTGTACAACAGTAATATATTTGTCAAAATAAACCGAACTTTTATTTTGACAGGTTGCCGTGAAGACCTTTGAGTGTCTGTGTGTTTATGATATGAGGGTAGTTTTTCCTCAAATAAAACTGTAAAATGCTCATGAAGTGACTCTCAGAGCGGCTCTGGAGATGACGTTCATGCGTGCATGTCCTCATATGAGATGGAAACACGAGACTTCAGTGTGTGTGTGTGTGTATGTGAGGTTCATTCACACAGAGACACGCAGGACATGTAGGATTCGTATTTAAATAATCTTTTTGCAGTTTAATATTCACAGACACTACTCTGTATCACCAGATGTATTCTTAGGTACTGAAATTTGGCACAGATTGATTTCATGTGAATCGGCATTCGGAAGTACCGATGTAATTCGGTCGGTGCCCTTAAAAGTACCGAGTTCGGTACCCAACCCTACTACACATACTATTTGTTGTGCATTGTTACCTACACCACAAATACACACATTCGCTTGCCAGTTAGTATGCACAAAAACTTTATAATCTATTTTGATTATTGTACATACTGTACTGTGTTTTAGTGTGCACAATAAGACACTTACATTATGCATTGCTTTAGTGCACACTCGATTTCCACACTATAAATATGCACCACTCTTTGTACAATACAAAAACAGCTTTGTTTTATAATATTCAAAAATTAAATTACAAAACATGCACAGCGAAATCATCAGCAAGTGACATGCAGCTCTGTATGCATAAACGCTGATTGGCTAGGATCATTATAATGTTAATGTTAGGTTATGTCACTCAGAGACGCATTGAGGCACGAATGGCTGTATGCGCAAGTTCCTTCTGTTTTTTTTTTTTTTTTGATTACTGCATTATTAGTGCATGATGAAAATGCAGGGGGGAGGCATGCGAGGTCTCTCTCCTGGAGTCCTTGCTGATTAAAAGAGCACAGAGAGCTTCACCTCAGCTTTGCGCCATAGACGGAGAGTTTTGTCTCGCAAACCCTGAGGACTTCTATGATGCGGAAATTCAAGATTGATTCTAAGTCGTGTGAACTCCTACTCTTCTGTTTCCAGGGGACTTGAAAGTGTGAAGCTCCAATTTGTTGAGAAATGTTTAAATACAGCGTGGAGTTCTACTCTTAGGTGCGTATGCGTGTAAGAAAGACATGCGTGGCGTCAAAAAATAATGCTTCTTAACAGTCTTTGGAACATTCTTGATTCAGCAGGCTTTGTGATTTTTGGATCTGCAGCAGCAAAAAAAGAAAACCCCTTTTTTTTCTCTCACCCGTCTCGCTTGTCAAAAGACAGCAGTGGCTTGAAAGTTAAAGAAGGTCACAGCAGCCTGTCATAACTCTCGTTTAAAGCGCTGGATGGGTGAACAGAGCAGAATTGCAGCTACTGTGAGGGGTAAAGAGACTGACTGACGGGACACAGAAGATCAGTCCTTCTCAGGGCTGATGTACAATCTCGCAATCAACACAAAATCGATAGTCTATCATTCTACATGTTCAGTGACTCAGAATTAATTATAGCAGCTCAGAAGCTCACGCCAAGAAACTACAAAGTCAGGTGCTCCTTAACAGATCTATTTTCTTTGCTTTTTTATTTTTGGCAGTGTGCCACTCCATATTGAGAGAGGAGTAGGGAGAAGGCAGGAAATGATAAGGACAGAGAGGGGGAACGGGAACAGATAACATTACAAAGACGATTTAAACTTGCGCTGCTCCTTTAAGCACTAAAGCTCAGTGTGCTAACTACTAGGCCATGGTTCCAACATGAGCTGTTTTCAGTACAAAATGTATATGATATAACCATTTTTGGGTACACAAAAAGAGCTGATGCAGATAAAAAAAGTGATCAGCGCAAGACATCACATCTGCATCATAACGAGACAGCTGACAAGACATTTCAAGAAGTGACAGCTTTCCTCTGCAGTGTGACATGATATATTTAATTTTAAACAGCATTTTTATCTCATTTTTATACTTATTACACATGCAATTTTATGACAACATATTAATTAAGAGACTACACTGATTAGATGTACTTGAAAACAATCAATCACACTAGGGCTATTAAAGTGAAATACAGAAATGCTAAAAGGCAATTAAAATGTTTTTTAAAAATTATCAGAAAGTAGTTATGTGACTTTAAACACTTTCACTAATACATTCATATTAATACTAACCTAAATTATTGAATTACTAAATTATTTTAAAATTATTTATGAAACAAACAAGTAAACAAATAATAATACTTTGTTAATCTACATGTATTATTATGATTTATTATATATATTATTGACATTTCTATATGACAATATTATGATCATATTAATTTTGTTTGTATAGTGAAAAATTATATATATATATATATATATATATATATATATATATATATATATATATATATATATATATATATATATATATAAATATATATATATATATATATATATAGATGTATACACTCACCTAAAGGATTATTAGGAACACCATACTAATACTGTGTTTGACCCCCTTTCGCCTTCAGAACTGCCTTAATTCTACGTGGCATTGATTCAACAAGGTGCTGAAAGCATTCTTTAGAAATGTTGGCCCATATTGATAGGATAGCATCTTGCAGTTGATGGAGATTTGTGGGATGCACATCCAGGGCACGAAGCTCCCGTTCCACCACATCCCAAAGACGCTCTATTGGGTTGAGATCTGGTGACTGTGGGGGCCATTTTAGTACAGTGAACTCATTGTCATGTTCAAGAAACCAATTTGAAATGATTGGAGCTTTGTGACATGGTGCATTATCCTGCTGGAAGTAGCCATCAGAGGATGGGTACATGGTGGTCATAAAGGGATGGACATGGTCAGAAACAATGCTCAGGTAGGCCGTAGCATTTAAACGATGCCCAATTGGCACTAAGGGGCCTAAAGTGTGCCAAGAAAACATCCCCCACACCATTACACCACCACCACCAGCCTGCACAGTGGTAACAAGGCATGATGGATCCATGTTCTCATTCTGTTTACGCCAAATTCGGACTCTACCATCGGAATGTCTCAACAGAAATCGAGACTCATCAGACCAGGCAACATTTTTCCAGTCTTCAACTGTCCAATTTTGGTGAGCTCGTGCAAATTGTAGCCTCTTTTTCCTATTTGTAGTGGAGATGAGTGGTACCCGGTGGGGTCTTCTGCTGTTGTAGCCCATCCGCCTCAAGGTTGTGTGTGTTGTGGCTTCACAAATGCTTTGCTGCATACCTCGGTTGTAACGAGTGGTTATTTCAGTCAAAGTTGCTCTTCTATCAGCTTGAATCAGTCGGCCCATTCTCCTCTGACCTCTAGCATCAACAAGGCATTTTCGCCCACAGGACTGCCGCATACTGGATGTTTTTCCCTTTTCACACCATTCTTTGTAAACTCTAGAAATGGTTGTGCGTGAAAATCCCAGTAACTGAGCAGATTGTGAAATACTCAGACCGGCCCGTCTGGCACCAACAACCATGCCACGCTCAAAATTGCTTAAATCACCTTTCTTTCCCATTCTGACATTCAGTTTGGAGTTCAGGAGATTGTCTTGACCAGGACCACACCCCTAAATGCATTGAAGCAACTGCCATGTGATTGGTTGATTAGATAATTGCATTAATGAGAAATTGAACAGATGTTCCTAATAATCCTTTAGGTGAGTGTATATAGTAAGTTGGATTACTAGAACTATTCGAGTCTATTTACTCTGTATTTCTGCTTTCCTAATTGTAACTGATTATTGTACACTCGTTCAACTTGAACGCATAGAAATTCAGAGATACTCAAATATCTCGCTTTCAGAGTTTTTTTTCTGACGTCATGATGCAAGAGCCTGTCTTGAACTTCTGCTCGAATGCCATTTTCTTTTTCTCTCCGGACTCGGATAAAAAAAGGTAGGTTGGAAGTGTGTTTATATTAATATACTCAAAAATGCCATTTTTGGATGCGTATTTTAGTTGTTTATGAGTTAATTAATGTTGTTTGTGAACATGAATACTAACGAAATCGTAATTTTTGAACGTACGCTTGCGATATGTCGTTACTGAATATGTTCTATGTATACAATATGTTGAATTTACTCGTTTGTTTTATAGAAATGTGTTCAGTTTGGATCTTGGGAGTATGTGTATAAAATTATTTTTAAAATTGATGCCTCCTTAACCGTCTGTGCCACGTGAGACATTGGAAATGCTTTGGGCGGGAAGTGCTCAGGGAGCGGGACAAAAGTGCGTGAAGGAGTGAATGAAAACGAGTGTGTGAAGTCAGACAGCCGTTGAGTGTACATCGGCTGTAGTGTAAACTCGTTATTGCGGTGAAATGTGGGATAGAATAAGTGCAATCAATAACGTCCACTATGGTTTCGGACACCAGTGCCCTATTTGAGGGTATAGGGGGCGATTTCGGATTCAGCCTGTGATGAAAGTCATTGTGCTTAACGCTAGCGCCGTTCATTTGCCTAGCTCGAGGTGTTTCATCCAGGAAAAAATTTCTGGGTTTTCTTTTCTTTTTTTAAGTAGAAATAGTAGTATTTTCACAACTAATTAATTACTTGAATTTACTCAAATACTACAACATTTTTCTCCCCATAGGACCGGAAGCTTTTTAATGTTTGACAACTGAGGAGGACACTTTGCTATAACGTTACATGGTAAGTCATTTCTATTACTTTAAGTAATTTCTAATTCCTTCTATAATTGATAATAGATAATATGAATTACTAATGTTGGATATGTTTGAGTAAATTCCATCTAATGTTGTCTAACGTTATTGACTTGTAGGGGTGTGAAGAGGTGTCTGTTAACTTGATGAAAGCCAAAGCAGCCGCAGACTTTAACTTTTAACAGAGGCTGAAAAAAGGAAAAATTAAAGGTTTGTCAAGGACAAAATGGCTCTCACGTTTGCTTACAGATGGCAGGAGGTAGTGAACCAGGAGCCCAGTGTCAGGGATTTCAGGGCGAGCTGGTCTGCGCTTTCCAGACATTACGAGGTATTAAAAAAATAAGTTAAAGTTCTGGTTTTACTGGCTAAATACATTTTATGAGTTGATAATACAATTTTGCATGTGTAGTTTGACTGTTGACAGTTTTTTTTCTTTCTGATACTCAGGCCATCCAAGATGTAGGTGACTTTTTTTCTTCAGTAGAACAGTAAAGAAGTTTTGTTTAGCTAAAACTGGTTCATAATGATTTATATAATGCAAGTCAAAAAGAGTAAAAAAAAAAAAAACAGGCAAAACAAAATTAATACCCATGGGTCCTGACAATTCTTTGAGTTTTTATGAAGCGAAACGATCGGCCTATGCAAGAAATTATTTACAATATTATTACCTGTAATCAACAGCCTCAGCAAACGGTCCTGAGCGCATTCATGGCAATGTTGCATGTTAATAATGTTCAGCGTTTTGCACAGACTGATCGTTTCACTTCATAAGACTCAATGTATTGTCAGGAGCCACGGGTATTAATTTTTTTTTGTCTGCATGTTTTTTTTTTACTCTCAAAGTGACGGTAGCCCTTGACTTGCATTTATATGAATCACAGAGGACTGCGGTTTCAGCTAAAAAATATTTACTGCTATACTGAAGGAAAAAAGTCACCTATATGCATCTTGGATGGCCTGTAAATTAACAGCAAATTTGAATTTTTGGGTGAACTATCCCTTTAATCAAGAAAGATTACATATATTAGGGTGTAAAGCTAATAAATGATTTGTTGATGCATGCTTTATTTTCAGACTAAATTATAAATGCAACCAATGACTGATTCAGATGCATTTCTTAAAAGGATTAGTACACTTTAGAATTAGTTTCTTGATAATTTACTCACCTCCATGTCATCCAAGATGTTTATGTCTTTGTTACTTCAGTCAAAAAGAAATTAAGGTTGAGGAAAACATTCCAGGATTTTTCTCCATATAGTGGACTTCACTGGGGTTCAACAGGTTGAAGATCCAAATTGCAGTTTCAGTGCAGCTTCAAAGGGCTCGACATGATCCCAGACGAGGAATAAGGGTCTTATCTAGCCAAACCATCTGTCTTTCAAAAAATCTGCGATGAGCATTATGTAATCACTTTGGAAAGGTCACACGTGTAGGTGGAAGTATCGACCCAGCGGTAGGGCGAAAAATCTCATTTTCTCCTCCAGCTTCAAAATCATCTGACATCGTTGTTTTACCTGTGAAATGGCGTTTGACTTAGTCTTTGCACTTTCACTTTGTAAACACTGGATCGGTACTTCCGCCTACGTCACGCATGACCTTTCCAGCTGTTTTCTCTCCTGCCCTCTAGTAGGCGTTTCAGGTGCCTCCGGACCAGGACCAGCAGACTAAAGAACAGTTTTTTTCCCAGAACTGTCTCCATATTGAACTCTAACCCTCGTTGATCCCACTCCCCCTATATACTGATAACCCTCCTCTCCCCCTCACATCTGCCTTCACTTGTTATTTGCACTACTGGATGCTCATTTGCACTATCGACTGTTTATTACAGTAACACCTGTACATATATGCATCTTGACCTACTTACCTAACTGGAATATGCTCATTTGCACTATCGACTGTTACTACAGTAACACCTGTTCATATATGCATCTTGCACTACTTACCTAACTGGAATATGCTCATTTGCACTATCGACTGTTACTACAGTAACACCTGTTCATATATGCATCTTGCACTACTACCTAACTAGAATATGCTCATTTGCACTATATCGTTCATTGCTATACTGCCCATCTTAGCCTAACATATCATTATATACATCTATCTGTAAATTCTGCTTATAGTTATAGCCATCTGTATATATATTCAGTACATATCTACCCTGTAAATTCTGTTTATAGTAATATCCATCTGTATATATATTCAGTACATATCTACCCTGTACATTCTGTTTATAGTAATATCCATCTGTATATATATTCAGTACATATCTACCCTGTACATTCTGTTTATAGTAATATCCATCTGTATATATATTCAGTACATATCTACCCTGTACATTCTGTTTATAGTAATATCCATCTGTATATATATTCAGTACATATCTATCTGTAAATTCTGTTCAATATATATCTATCTGCAAACTGTTTATAGCAACATCCATCTGTATATTATATTCAGTACATATCTATCTGTAAATTCTATTTATAGTAATAGCCATCTTTATATTTATTCAGTACATATTCATGTCCTGCACTTATGAAACCACTGTATACCCTGCACTTGCTGCTATTGCACTTCTGGTTAGACCCAAACTGCATTTCGTTGCCTCGTACCTGTACTTGTGTAATGACAATAAAGTTGAATCTAATCTAAAATCTAATAACGTAATGCGTGAAGTCGTAGATACGCATCGCAGTGCTAGTGCAAACAAGCCTTTGTGGTTAAAAAGTATATCATTCTTTTAATGTTTTTTAGAAAATGACCGATAGTTTGGTTAGATAAGACCCTTATTCCTTGTCTAGGATCGTGTAGAGCTCTTTAAAGCTGCACTGAAACTGCAATTTGGACCTTTAACCCGTTGGTAACCGTTGAAGTCCACTATATGGAGAAAAATCCTGGAATGTTTTCCTCAAAAACCTTAATTTCTTTTCGACTGAAAAAAGAAAGACATGAACATCTTGGATGACATGTAAATTATCAGGAAAAAAGAATTCTGAAGTGAACTAAAGAAACAGTTTCTTTTCTTCCCTGTCAGTCTCCTAAGCTGTTCATGTAGTAAACTCAGCGCAGAGCTTCCGGATTCTACATCAGAACGCCGGCTTAGTATTGGCAGGCGCTGTACATGTGAGCAGCACAGCGCATACGTGTGATGCTGACGCAGGAGCTGGCCAATACTAAGCCGGCGTTCTGACGTGGAATCCGGAAGCTCTGCGCTGAGTTTACTACATGAACAGCTTAGGAGACTGACAGGGAAGAAAAGAAACTGTTTCTTTAGTTCACTTCAGAATTCTTTTTTCCTGATAATTTACATGTCATCCAAGATGTTCAGCTTAGGAGACTGACAGAGAAGAAAAGAAACTGTTGAATAAAGTTAAACCAATAAAAATTTTAAGATGCACAATACTCAAATAGTCCTTTTTGTGTTTATTATACTTGTAAATGAGTTTAACAGATTGCTAATCTCAACAAATTCGCTAATACTTTACAGTAAGGTTCATTAGTTAACATAAGTTAACTAACATGAACTAATAATGCACTGCATTTCTACAGCACGTATTAATCTTTGTTAATGTTAATTTCAACATTTACTAATACATTATTGAAATCAAGAGTTGTATTTGTTAACATTAGTTAATGCACTGTGATATAAAATGAACTATGAACAGCTGTATTTTTATTAACTAACTAACAAAGATTTGAAAATACAGTAACAAATGTATTGCTCATTGTTAGTTAATGTTAGTTAATACATTAACTAATGTTAACAAATTAACGTTATTGTAAAGTGTTACCACAAATTCAACACAAATAAGATGCTTGAACACATGTTCCAAGATCCAGACAGGAGTATTTTTGTAAATTGTATTCATAAAGACTTCACTTGTTTCTGAAAGAATGATTCAGTGATGGATACATTTTTAGCAGCATTTGTTGCAACCTAGTGTAACAATCAATGTAGTTGTTATTTGAACCACAGTTACTTTCAAAAGGTGATTCATTCTATTTTGAACGGTAACGTAGACATCAGCGTTTATATCTGAATAATAAACTTTTGTATACTTCTGTGATGTATATACTTTGGCCAGTCATTAATACAAACTTTTATAGTTTTGTAAATGTTTATATTTTGCTATCCTCTGCTAAACCTGATTCTCTATTAAAGATTATTCCTGGGGGAAAACTCTTAAGCCCTTATCAAAGAGTACCTTGTGAGTTGAACGTCCACATATTATATTATATTATATATATTTTAATTTATTTTTCAGAAAAAGTTTAAATTCGTGATAGTAAAATATATATTTTTTAATGTTTTTATTTTTTATGTACACTACTTTAGGATAACCAGCGAGGTGATTGCGAGGGTGAGCTGGAGCGCTTGCATTCGAGGTATTCCAGAAAGTGCTCCTACATCTCGGTCAGCACAAGATGTCAAGATGTAGTCTTTTCAGTAGACTACAGTGAACTTGCAGTAATGTTTGAATGTGCATATGTCTAGTCTGTGTTTGAAAGAATGTCTCAGTTTTAGTTGGATGTTTCATTTGTTTTCTTATGTTTGTAAGATTATCCATTTGTTTATTCATATGTTTGTCTAGTATGAATGTGTAGTTGTATGTTCGAATATGTAGTTGATTGCTTCACTTTAAATTGGTGAAAGGGTAATCACCTATAACTAAGCTGTTATAAACAATTTCCTTTTTTTTTTTTTTTTAGGGCATTACCTGTAAGCTATTCTAAAGCACTTCTCATAATACACTTATATGGTTCTATTTTAAGAATATATTAAAGGGATAGCTCACCCAAAAATGGTTCAAGTTGTTCCAAACCTGTATGAATTTCTTTCTTCTGCTGAACGCAGAAGAAGATGTGTTGAAAAATGTTGGTAACCAGACAGTCGACGGTACCCATTGACTTCCAGAGTATTTTTTTTTCCTGCTATGGAAGTCAATGGATACCGTCAACTGTCTGGTTACCTCATTAACTCATGAAATTTCCTCACTACTAAATATTCCACAGTCAACTGTTAGTGGTATTATAACAAAGTGGAAGCAATTGGGAACAACAGCAACTCAGCCACGAAATGGTAGGCTACACAAAAGAGCAGTTTAGGCCTTCAGATTAGCTCAAGAACAGTGCGTAGAGAACTTTATGGAATGGGTTTCCATGGCCGAGCAGCTGCATCCAAGCCTTACATCACCAAAAGCAATGCAAAGCGTGGGATGCAGTGGTGTAAAGTACGCCGCCACTGGACTCTAGAGCAGTGGAGACGTGTTCTCTGGAGTGACCAATCACACTTCTCTGACTGGCAATCTGATGGACGAGTCTGGGTTTGGCGGTTGCCAGGAGAACGGTACATGCCTACTGCATTGTCAAGTGTAAAGTTTGGTGGAGGGGGGATTATGATGTGGGGTTGTTTTTCAGGGGTTGGGCTTGGCCCCTTAGTTCCAGTGAAAGGAACTCTTAATGCTTCAGCATACCAAGACATTTTGGACAATTTCATGCTCCCAACTTTGTGGGAACAGTTTGGGGAACAGTTTGGAACAGTTTCCTGTTCCAACATGACTGCGCACCAGTGCACAAAGCAAGGTCCATAAAGACATGGATGAGCGAGTTTGGTGTGGAGGAACTTGACTGGCCTGCACAGAGTCCTGACCTCAACCCGATAAAACACCTTTGGGATGAATTAGAGCGGAGACTGTGAGCCAGGCCTTCTCGTCCAACATCAGTGCCTGTCCTCACAAATGCGCTTCTGGAAGAATGGTCAAAAATTCCCTAAAAAAACCTTGTGGAAAGCCTTCCCAGAAGAGTTGAAGCTGATATAGCTGCAAAGGGTGGGCCAACTCCATATTAAACCTTACAGATTAAGAATGGGATGTCATTTAAGTTCATGTGCATGTAAAGGCAGGCATCCCAAAACTTTTGCCAATAGTGTATATATAATTTTTCACTATTCAAACAAGATTAATCTAAACAGTTACAATTATTAACATACATCTGCATGTATATTTGATTAAAAATATAATCATAATATTTAGTTAACAATTAAGGTGAGGATCATACTCCTCTAAATCCATAAAGGTTAAAATCCATTATGAAGGTGCCATCACTGATACTCCTCTCTGGACAAGACTAGATTTCAGGGTGACATAATATGCATTAAATACTCTCTTCATCGCTTGTAAGACAGATTGTGAACATCTTGCCGGTTTAATGACAGGCCCTCCCGAGAGAAATAAACAAGAGATGGAAATTCTTCTTGAAAATTGCTTCACTTTGCACAACAGACCCATTCCCGTCAACGGACTAAAAATACCCGGGCCTCAGGAGTCTTTTTATTCAAGCAAATGAAGGGAAGCAAATGATAATGGTCTATATCTATACATAACATTGATTATGCATGTAATAGATGAGTACAAGGGAGTGAATGATTGAAGAAACCTGAACAGAAAAAAACATGCTTTCTCTTTAATGGCTAATGAACTCTGAGCTGTCCTGAGCTGTAAAAAAAAAATAAAAAATCAAAGAGGCAATTTACTCCCCTTCCCTCCTTCCCAGTTTTTATATACAATGTAGCATGCGATCAAATGCTCAGTGAGAGAAATCCCTTTAGTCTTTGTTACTGGGGACCATACATTTCCTTCCCTTTGCATGTTTACGTGATCATACTGTGTTCAGATGTGTTTTGTGTGTGTTTATGCACATGCACTCTTGATTTTGTTAACCTTGCTCTGCAGAAGCAGAGTTTAGACCTTTAAGCACCTAATTCGGTGAAACTGGTCTCCCACCTCTAAAGTCCTTGGCTGCGGTCCAGATGCTCAGAGCAACGCCACACCACAGGCACTCAGCGCCACACATCTGCGCTAGCCAGCCCTGAACCACATGCCACACTGATGCAATCCGTCAGGAAAAAAGTGACATGCTGAAAAGCTGAGTCCTACATCTCTCTCCCACTAGCACGAGCTCTGGGGATGCAGGTATCAACCGCTTAGTTCTGGGCCCAGGTGATAAAATAACCTGCAAACAGCATTCAGGAATAGCGGTGCGTGGGCAACATATCAAGCCTTAGGAGTGTGTTTTGCTGCTGAGATGTGTTTTAAGAATGAAGTAAAGTGCTGGCAACCTGTGCTGGGTAATGCTGTCTGATGTTGGTCAAGGATTTTAATTATTACGGTAAAGTTCATGTTTTGAAATGCTCCTCAAAGGAGCTGGTGCGTGTTTTATTCTTTCTGTTGAATAAAAAAAAAAACAATGAAATGGATGAAATAAACATCCAGAATTCAATATTGACTTTTATTACTTGAAGGAAGGAATTGAAGGAAGCTTATATGTCAGGGGTTTTGTCCCAATGGACCCCCAAATATGATGACACCCTTACTAAAAATATACACAGATATATATTTTGAATGTATACAAAGCCATTTAAACTACTGTACATGAGAAAAATATTAAGTGTGATATAAATATATAAAAGGTACATTATGTAACTTTATTTATTCAAATAAATAAATATTTATTCACTATGGTATGCCTATTATAAGCGTTTATATTTTAGACCTGGCGGGATGGTTTTCAGGAGAAATTGCATATATTTCTGTGTTCACAGGTGCTGCAAAACCATATTCATCCATAGTGCTGGGTGGTATGGGCAAACATTTCTATCACAGTATTTTTCTAAATTATACCGGTTTCGCGGTATATGACAGTATTTTTTCCCCTATGCATGACAGGGTGTTAACCACATTTTCTACTGATTGAGAGAGGAAATACTGCAAGAGATTGACTAGAATGCCCTATTTTGCTGTCATGATGAAAAATTCCACACTAGAATTAATACAGGTTTGCAAAGCCCCACAAAATGATGCTGTGGGGAGACATCAACCAATAAAACACAGACTACACACTCATTACAGACACATGAATATTAATATATGACCACGGAGAGAGAAAAAACACACGTCAGTTTAACACAGAAAGAATAAAGCAGTTACTTTTTTGCCCATTCTTCTTTGAATTGTCAGTCTATTAACTTACATCATTGTCTTCGGTGTAGCAGAATAATCCATCGTGTCATCGCGGTCGTGATCAGATGTACGGCTGTAGTATCAGTGTCCTTGTTTGCACATATATTTCATTTGAAGAAGACGTGATGAAATATGTGCGCATACACGCTGCTGGTTCATGTTTAGAGCACTAGAGTATATGAAATACACTACCAGTCAAAAGTTTGAGAACAGTAAGATTTTTTAAATGTTTTTGAAAGAAGTCTCTTCTGCTCACCAAGGCTGCATTTATGTTATAAAAAAAAAAAAAAAAGCTGTAGTATTGTGAAATATTATTAAAATGTAAAATAACAGTTTTCTATTTGAATATATTTTAAAATGTAATTTATTCCTGTGATGTAAAGCTGAATTTTCAGCATCATTACTCCAGTCTTCAGTGTCACATGATCCTTCAGAAATCACTCTAATATGAGAATTTGATGCTCAAGAAACATTTATGATTATTATCAATGTTGAAAGCCGTTGTGTAAAAAACATTTTTAGGATTCTTTGATGAATGAAAGTTCAAAAGAACAGTATTATTCTGAAATAGAAAGCTTTTGTAAAATTTTACTAAGTTTTGGGTCAGTAAGAATTTTTTTTTTTTGGTAAAGAACTTAAAGAAATTAATACATTTATTCAGCAAGAATGCATTAAATTGATCAAGTGACAGTACAGACATTTATAATGTTGCAAAAGCTTTATATTTCAGATAAATGCTGTTCTTTTGAACTTTCTATTCATTAAATAATCCTGAAAAAAACAGTTTTCAACATTGATAATAATAGTAAATGTTTCTTGAGCAAATCATCATATTAGAATGATTTCTGAAGGATCATGTGACACTGAAGACTGGAGTAATGATGCTGAATCACAGAAATAAATAGCATTTTAAAATATATTCAAATAGAAAAAAGCTATTTTAAATTGTAAATGTATTTTACATTAATACTGTTATCGCTGTATTTTGGATCAAATAAATGCAGGCTTGGTGAGCAAAAGAGACTTCACATCCAGCGCCACGTTGTTTAAAATGCACTCGCGCCCATCTGTTCACCCATGGGCGGGCTGGTCTGAAGACAAGGTGTGTTCAGGAGCATTGTTGGCACGTTGCTGTTTTGAGGAACTGAAAACGACTGCGCCATTGACCAACAAAAATCCGCCTAAAGTCAATGGCACAGTATTTTTTGTGTTATTTAAAGGGCGTGTTAGTAATATGCACCTATAGGCGGTGCACAACGCATGTACACTCTGCTTATAACCCACACAGGAACTTGCAGCAGCACACACACATGCCAAATATTAAAAATAAAAGGATTTCTCTCTGGAGAAGCGTTCAGTCTTTCCGCTTGCAAATTCCGCCATGTAAATAGAGAATCCGCCATGGTGCAAGCGAGACTGACTTTTAAAGGGAATGAGACTCTGATTGGTTTATTGCACGTTACGCCCAAAACACACCCATGACTCATTAAGAGACTAGGTACAACCCTTTTGGACCATGAGCCGGGCGCGCCGACCGTTTTTTCTGTCGTTAAACTAGCAAGAGTGCATTCGGACACGTCCTACGTGCACCTGTGCCATGCACTCAGATCGTGAATGCAAAATAAGTTATTAAAATTATTATTCCTAAAGAGAATCATAAAACTAGTGATAATAAAATTTTACTCATCTTTTAAAAAATCTATAATAACGTCAAATTCGGTAAATTTTTACTTTGTATTTTATTTTTTACATGTAAGTTTAAGTTGACAGCCTATCTTTTTATATTATACCCACTATTTAAGTACTATTAATACTAGTGCAAAACAATTTAAATAATCTTACTGAATTAGTCAAATTCAGTAAATGTTATCTTTTTATTTTATTTTTATTCTTTGCAATATTTTTTCTCTGAACTTTTCCACAGACCCTCTAGCACCCCCTGATATCATGCAGTAGCAAGTGACCTTAGGGAGATACAACAGGATACATTTTTTATACTTCTGAGTAGCGGTTGGTCAATAGAGGTTTGTCAGTAACCAAGCATCATGGCCAACAGTCAATATAATGCCAATATATACAAGTTATTAACAGCAAACGAGACAGCAAATTGCAGAAGTGATCACTTGATGAATGCCCTCACACTTGTGGGGTCAATAAGCTAGCTAAGAACAATGCAATTAGCAATTCTAGTTCCATAAATAGAGATAAACAACTATGAACTTATGGGCCTACAGATTTAAGCAGATTAAAAAAAGTACTCAAAAGCACAAATTGTAGTATTTCTGTTCAGCGGCATCATCTAGTGTTTTCTGGACTGAGAACTGATGCATGCTTTTCAACATCTACTACTGTATTTGCTGAAAAACAAAAAAGCTTCAAAAAAAAAAAAAAAAAAAAGTAGGACGAGCTCAATCCCGAACAAATGCGAATGGACTGTCTCAATTCTCTGTCAGAGTTGTAATTTTGAGATTGCATAATTTGCCACATTTTGACCAGAGGCGGCCCATCTCTGGGAAGTGATGGCTGTCGAAAACATGCAATTTTTCAAAAATCACAATGCTACTTTTGTGGTCAGGAAATGAATCATCTGGGCCACGTTTATTGAGAGAAAGCCAGAGAAAAAGACGAAGGAGATGTTAGAGAAGAGAATTTTTGTGGGTTTAGGTTCCAAAAAAACTGAGGCCAAGTGTGATTACATCCGCAGTGTTTTTCGCCTTGTTTTGTTTCTCCTTCTCTCTCTCTCTCTCTCTCTGTCCTCCTCTCTAAGGTTAATGAGTCTAGTGAAAGGAAATGGTCTGAGAGACAGCAAGGTGTTGGACCATTTGGTGTGTAGCCAGGCCAAAGAGCTGCCACAACGTCATTATGCCCTGATGGCGGCTCAAACCAGAATAAGTGACAAACAGCTGTCGCAAATGCACTCGCTAACAGATGCGTCTAGTCTTTCATCCCCTTACCGGGGGTGGACACAAGCTCCTTTAAGCCAAAAAATAAATCAAACAACAGTAGAGGTCCATTTTGGCATTGCAAATGAATTCTGAAATATCAAAACACTGATTACTCTGAATCGTCTGGACGGTCATTCATTATGACAGCACCCCGTGCTCCTGTCGGGCCCTGTGATGGTGGCTCAAATGATTAGGCTTTAATGAGAGACAAGAGAATGTTGATGTAAGGTAAAGGAAAGTGGAATTAGACAGATAATGTTGAGCAGCTCGCTGTGAAATCAAATTAGCGCCCTCTCAATCTTATCAGCAAGAAGCTTACTTTTTTTTTCCAAAGCCGCAGTCCATTCAAACCTCTCCCGTTTATTATCTTCCCCGTCTCTGCTGCAGATATTCGCAATATATCTGATCGTTCAATACGGTTCAGTTAATACAGGAGAACTTTCTGCAAGAATCAGGATATGTGATAGCTAGATATCACAGCTGAGATTTGTGGGGAAAAGTAGTGGCAGGAAGTGAAGTTATGCTGATGAACAAAGTCCAAAAGATTTTTTTTTATGACGGATAATATATTACACTTGTGTCGATACAAAACTGTATTTCAGCCTTTATTCAGGATCTGAAAAGTTGCTAATAACATTGTGAGATACAACATTATCTCTGCATTGGAAAAGTGACGCAATAAAAGTGTTTAGTGAAACTAAAATATATGTTGCTGTGCATATTTTTAGGCAAGTTACATTGATAGTGGTGACAAGTGACAAGTCATCAAGTCATTCATTCAAATGATTCATTCAACACGCTGCTTCATGCAGGAACGAATCCAATAACTGTCTTTATGAATGATAGGGGTGTGAATCGTCACTGGTCTCACGATTCAATTCGATTACGATTATCATGTCAACGTTTCGATTCGATTCGATATCACGATGCGCTGCAACCTTTATTTTCAATATTACTGCACATGGCTACATTTTTGTCAATGAATACAAGAAGTCAGATATATGAATTCCCTTTATATTTTTATCTGCTCCAAGAAAGTACACTTCCTGAATGTAGCAAACATCAAACACAACTTAAGTCTGAACACTACAGACGACAGGAGCATTTAGAACTAACAAACACTAGTAAATATTAAAAGCGCATGAAACTGTAGTGTACATAAGTTACAAGTGTAGTGTACTTAAGTTACAATAACGTACACACACTCGCACACATGCATGCAGCCTCACATACACACACACACAGCCTCGCATACACACACACACACACACACTCGCACGCACGCAGCCTTGCACACACACACGCTCACGTGCACACACACACACTATATAACAATATAGCATAATGAATTACAGTTGTTAGGGAGTAATATATAAAGGGAGTAATAAATAAAGTTTTTGAGTAACGAGCCGAACACTGCTAACAGAGTTATGCTGCACTTCAAAAATGCTTCCTGGGCATTTATACTCATCCAATCAGTGATCGAGTATAAATACCCCCAAACAACAGCAAAATGTAGATGTTTATCATATCCCAGTTCAAATTGCATTTACAATATTTGTCAAAATAATCAGAATATGATTGTTTGAGCAAATAATGCAGCCCTAATACACACACTTCCACACAGAGAGAGAATATTGCATTGATATGCAGGTTAAACTTGGTGGACTCTTCGGAAATATCAGGGATTTGCTTTTATCCATCAGCATTTGGGAGGCTGGTGATAACGACAGCTGATATATCAGGTGTCAACAACAACAGACAGACAAGTGCCTGGGAGATTTTATCACAGAAGACTAAGTCAGGAGCACTCCTCCTGCAAACACGAGAGCAATGTCCTCCAGAAACCACCGTGAGATGGTGGTACGGACGTTTTCATGCTGTTCAGGCACATACTAAAATGCTGAGGTAAATCTCTGAGATGTTTTTTGCTCTATGTTGAGAGTGAAAATGCTGGAAGAAAGGAAATTGGCTGCTCTGAGCTTCAACAAGTAGCACAAGGCCAGCGTTCCAGCTCTCGGTGGTATTAACAAGCTATACAAGCAGCACGCCAATAAATCACAAGCCTTTCAGCCACCACAAGTGAAAAAGTGAGTGCTGTATCCGTCCAATACACTCAAAAATGACAGACCCAGGTGATTACATTAAAACACCAAGGGCCAGGATTAATTAACCCTTGCACACGTATATTTAAATGATTCTATCTGAGCCCCTGGTACAAGTTTTTTAAGGCGACCATTATTTTTAATGTATCACCTTATTATTCCAATGCCTCCGTGTCAAGCTTGTCACATGACACATTACAGCCACAAAAGCAGTTTTCATTCATTTTTCCTTTTTATTCAAAATATTCACCAATATAGTGAAAGATCTGACATTTCTATTCTCAAATAGGAGCAAGTAAATGTATTTTGTCAGTTAAACACCTCTTTAATGATCATGTAAGGACTTCCAGGACACAAAGAATAAGTCTGACTGTTTCAACACATCACAACTTTACAGCTCAACAATAAATCATGACAAAACATGAGATCAAGTATGTGAGCTTGCAACAGAACACACTTTATATTATTTTACATGTGATTATTTTATTTATTTCTAAAGAACTCTTTAGTATTTGGTGTGCCTTAAAAGGGATAGTTCACCCAAACATGAAAATTCTGTCATCATTAGCCCTTTTCACACATACAGTCTTTACTGGTAAATTACCGGTAAACCTTTTCAAAAATACCAGTAAATCAGTTCCAGCAATTTACCAGTCAGGGAAGTTCTAACATTCCCAGTAAATTACCGGTAATGTGCTCTTGTGTGAACGCAGAATGAAGATTACCGGTATATTCACGTATGGAATCAGAACGAGCTGACGTAAGAAGTCCGCTTTTGAGTTCTTATGGAGATTACGTGATTACTCTGTGCTGTTTACAATAAGGCTTTTAATAGTTTTTCTATTTAAATATGAGCTAAATTATCATCTTTGACCGTTGCGTCACATTCGAGACCCTGCCATCTTTTCCATTCATCAGCGCTGCAGCTCTGCTGTTGGATACTATTACACACGTCTCTCGTGTTTTTAAGAGCAAAACGCGTTCTGTTTGATCATCCGTTATGCCTGTCACTCAGACGTCAATATATGTTGTCAGATTGAACAGACAGTGAAACTAAAGCGCTTCTCCTCATGCGGGCGGATGAAGACAACGGTGCAGCGTTTATAGATCATTTCTGATGACTGACATCACAGTATTTACCGGTATTTTGCTGCTGATGTGTGAATGGTCTCTTACCGGTAAAAAGCCAGAACACCGTTGCTTGTGTGAACAGCATATTTGTTTATTTACCAGTAAAGTCATTCTGGTAATTTCCCAGCAATTTTCCGGGATTGCTGTGTGAAAGGGGCTATTGACTCACCCTCAAGTTGTAAACCTGTAAACATTTCTTTGTTCTGCTGAACACGAAAAAAATATTATGGAAGTCAATGGTGCCCTAGAACTGTTCAGTTTCCCACTTTCTTCATAATATCTTCCTTTGTGTTCAACAGAACAAAGAAATATATAAAGGTTTGGAACAACTTGAGTTAGTAAATGATTCTAGTTCTGGGTGAACTATCCCTTTAAGCAGTCATTAATCACTTTCTTGACAATTCTGCATGGGATAGGATGAATTTTAAATTTTAAATTATGACTACATTATTATGTAATTATTTGCCCATTTTTATCTAAATATTTATATGTCATTTATATGTTATATTTATATTGAAATGTCATAAACTGTATATGACAGGATTATTTATTATGTATGATTAATATAGCCTAGCTAAATTATAAATAATATTTAGGCTATAATCTATTAATTAATCTGTCTAATGTCTAAAAATATAATAACTATCTGTCTGTCAAGCTCTGATAATGTATGGAAAATTATTTTAACATATCAAAATAAAAAAACAAAAACAAAAAAAAACAATAGGCCTATACCTTTAGAAGAACGGATGTGTCTGTCGCCGAAATGCTTCTCTGCAAAGTGTGCAGTTTGCCTTACGTTCATCATTAGTTTCTGGACAGACCCATTGATAGCTTTTTTTCCCTATTCAGCCCTATATCTGGAGATCCTCTTGCGTTCAAAGGGCGGACATGATCTCGACATGTTTTAAAAGACTCCATCGCTTTGGAAACAAAGCCGCTAACATGCAATCACGTGCAAATGAGTCTCTACTACTTATTGTGAAACTGATTTCTTAATATTTGCTATTAGTATTCTCCACACTGCAAAATCCTTATGTGTTTATTCAACCATGTGTACGTTGGCCTATGTAAAAATCGACAAATCGTGTCCCGTATGATTCGATATGGGACGCATCATTTTACCGATTCTGTATTTCACGGAATCATATCTGTGATTGTACCTGCCTGAGGGTTAAGTCTAAGGGCCCTATTTTAACGATCTAAAGCACACAGCGCAAGTGCACTTAGGGCATGTCCGAATCCACTTTTGCTAGTTTAACGATGGTAAAATGGTCGGCGGCATGGTCCAAAAGGGTTGTACCTATTCTCTTAATGAGTCATGGGTGTGTTTTGGGCATAACATGCAATCTCCCACATCTCATCTCCCATTCCCTTTAAAAGCCAGTCTCGCTTGCACCATGGCAGATTCTCTATTTACATGGCGGAATTTGTGAGAGGAAAGACTGAACACTTCTCCAGAGAGGAATCCTTTTATTTTTAATATTTAAAAATGTTTGTGTGCTGCTGCACGTCCCTTTGTGTGCAGTAAGCAGAGTGTATGCGCGTTGTGCACCGCCTATAGGTGCATATTACTAACATGCCTTTAAACCTTAAAGACAGAGACAGCCGCTATCGTTCTAAAATGTTTAATAACTTTTAAACCGCTAATCCAATCTGTATGCTGTAAAATGCACCGTAAAGAGGAGAATATCAGAAGCATTTTCAGAAGCATTTCTCGAAATTGATCATTCAGAGGCTCTGTAGTGAGCGTGGATGCGTCATCAAAATCTGCAGCATTGATTCGTTATGGAAACGCATGTGGGTTGTTCCCCTGAGCTAAACAGAAACGATTGTTGATCATTAGCTAAAATACTCAATTTGTATTTGAGAAGATTATTTGCACCGTTTGTTCATTTACACAGTATATTTTATTGCACAACTTTTGTTTGCATTTGTTGTTCATGTTCAAATGATAATATATTTCTCTGAAGAAAAATGTTTGCTTCAGTGTTCTGTTATTATATAATAATCTTTCTATTTACTTTACTCCCTGAATTTTTTTGGACACATCTACATTGTCAGTAAATAAAATGCACCTGTTTCCACTCAAAAACGCCTAGAATAATATTATAATAAATGGCTATAACTTGCTGAGGGATTGTTACATCTGGAATTCTAAAACAACCAAGTCTAACTTTCTAAAGGAAAAAATCCAAACTTCATGAAGTTCTGTTTGAGTTCACAGTAAAAACACTACATTTTGGCTGCCGTTTTTCTTAAAATTCTATTAATTTAATCCATTCTCAGACTAAATAAATGTAAAATTGGGACTTCAAATGAGCTAGACGGAAACTTTAGGTTCTCCTGTTTAAAATGATATATGGGTGATGCTAACTGCTAGAATGGGTGAGAAAAACAAAGAAAAGTAAAGGCAAGTCAGGCGTGCCCAAAAGTGTTCTAGGTTTTTAAGGGTTAAATAACAAAAAATACTGCATTATTGACTTTAGAGCATGTTTTTGTTGGTCAATGGCGCAGTCGTTTCAGTTCCTCAAAATAGCAACGCGCCAATAATGCTCCTGAACATACCTGGTTTTCAGACCAGGCGCCCATGGGTGAACAGATGGGCACGAGTGAATTTGCCATTTAAACAATGTGGAGCTGGACGTGAAAATTATAACTGCGTCAGGCTAAAACTAGCAAAAAACCCTTGCATTGCGCCTGGTGCCGCATTGCGCCGGGTGTATTCTTTAATATAAACCACTAATCTTACTTATTAATCTGGGTTCTTGATGTTGGCTAGACGTATCTACAGTACTTAGTTTTACAATGTTGGCAACTGCGACCAGAGTGAAGCAGCATGTGGAAATTCATTAAGTTCAACATGTTTGGCTTGTGTTTGGATTGTTGGTTTATACCCTAGGTAGTTGTTCTCATATGATACAGTTCATTTATTTTTTGCAACAAACAAAACAGGCATTTGTCAGGAAAGATATTGTCTTCCTAGTCCCTTTCCTAACAGGTTTTCAAACATGGCAATCACAAATCTCAAGGGAAAACTGGCTTTACTCACTGCAAATCTAAAGCTAGCATTGCAAGACTCACACCGCTAGTGAACTTAATGGCTGCTTAAGTTGTGTTCCTCTTTAACTTGTCTTCTTTTAATTGCTTAAACCGTATTGACCTGTCATCTCTGAACTGTAGTGTTTTCTTGTGACCACTTTTTTTTGTTTGTGCATTTGTTAACGAGCGTTAACGAGAATTTTCTTTTTTGTATTTTGTATTTTTGTATTGCTCGTCAATTTTACCTTTTAAACCATAACCATTCTCCTCTTCGTCTTCCATCAAATAAATTGCCATATTCCATAATCCTCTCCAGACAGTGCGGCACTTCAACACCCACTCACTGCCCTCAAACTCCTTTGTCACATATTTCCATAAGAGGGCTTTAATTTAGCCCATGCAATTGAGGACTTGTGCAATGAATCTTATTTTCAATGTAATAACCTTGCTATGTTTTGGCCTAAGATTAATTTGGAACTGCCAGAGTTCGTTTTCTACTAATGTTCACCTGAGGGGAAGATATGACTGAAAACATCACCTTGGGCCGCAGGGTACGGTGACACCAATAACTGTATACTGTGCGGCTGTCACAATGACTGGCAATGTATCAGTGAAACTGCACCCTTCATACAAGGTTTATACATAATGCATATATATATATATATATATGCATTAGGGGTGGGCGATATGACCATTATGAGTAATTTTATTTCACAATAATGATGTATATCACTATATAGTTATTTTTGCTTTAAATAAGGTTATGATGTCAACATTTTTGAGACCATTGAAATTTCTTAATTCTTATCGCCATTTTCAATATCATTTAAAAAAAACTAATACTAGCCTAAAAAAAAATCTCAAGCTTACTGAAGACAAGTAAACTTTGACAAAGAAAGAGCAAATAAAACAAACTGTAATAGGACAGAAATTAAATAGACCTGAAAGACTTGGGGACACAACATTTTCAAATAAATATCCAAATAAATTTAATTACTAAACTAAATTATATCAACTACATTACTTGAATATATATGATAATTGAAATGAGCTGATGACATCACCGTTTTCTCCTGTACAGCCCAATCAAATTCTGTTCATTATTTTCCTGTTTAACACTGTGAAGCTGCTTTGAAACAATCTGCATTGTAAAAAGCGCTATATAAATAAAGTTGACTTGACTTGACTTGACTTCAAGCACTAGAAAAACTACATCAAATGTATAAAGTAATCAAATGTATAAAAAAAACAATTCATAGTCTTTACTGTGTAAATTAAATACACATTTATTCTTATTAACTCTTTCCCCGCCAGCGTTTTAAAAAAAAGTTGCCAGCCACCGCCAGGGTTTTTGATCATTTTCATAAAAATGTAATGGCCCATAGAATATTTAGTTGTATGAATATCTGAGCATGCCATATTTTTTATCAACACTTAAATATGGGTACGTTTCATAAAAAAAAAAAAAACATTTTGAACAAAAAGCTGAGAAAATCACGTTTTTGTCAAAGCCTACATCCAGATCGGATTCAGAGCGATGATCAAACACAGATGGAGTAGATCGAGTCCATCAACACCCCTAATGCTTGCACAGTCCTATATATTTCATTCAGTAACATTAGGCAGTTTTAACTTATATGATGTTTAATGTTGATGATCACGTAATTTTACATATGCATCTGCTTAGATCGCTTGTTTTTTTGCGTCTTCTTCGCCTGTGTTTTGATCAGGAGATTCTGTACTCATTCAGAAGATGTGTAATAGCGCCCCCTAGCGTATTACAGTGAAAACACGGAAAATTCTGTGTTTGGCTGGGAAAGAGTTAAAGTTACAAAAATTCAGTCAAGAGCAGTGAGAGATTTCTCTCTTTGTTGTTTGATTAGCAGTAGTAACGACAGCAGGTAAATTTGGACGCTGTCACTTTAAGACCGACTGCACGGATCCAATATACTTGTGCATTTTCTCTCTCAACTGTTAATGTTCATTAAAGACAAAAATGACTGTTTACTTGCAAATACATGGTCACTTTAACATAGGTATGTGTATTTAACTGTTCAAGCCCAATTAGGCTGCAAAAAGCAGTCAGTTGAGTTCTCACACGCTCTATGAGCAGCGGCTTCATGTCACGCGTCTCATAGTGCTGAGAAACAGTCTCCCAGAGAGTGCGAGCATATTGCGAAATGAGCTGTCTTTCACTGCTAATTGCGCTTTAATGGTTTAAAATCAACTGTTTTTAAACCGTAATACTTAACACATGCAAACAATAAGCCGCTTTCGGGACCGCGCTGCACAGCAATGTCAAAAAAAGCTTTGGTAATGCATGTCTTCACTGCGTGGAACAGAGATTATTGTTTTTCCGTGCCTCAAATGCATCTCTCCAATTTCATACACTGGTGACTATGTTTAATACTGTTTAAAAACAGCCAGACATTTTGTATATAAATATTGTCAATCAATGATCTCATTACTTACTCTGGGTGTAGTTATGAGAATATCCTAAAGGTTACTAGTCCCTCCATTAACACATATGAAACATTAGTGACCAAAATAACTAGCCTGGCTAATTTTGTGTGTAACATTGCCACACAAGTACCCAAACTCATACAGTACACATTTGTTTTCTGTCATTGTGGGGACTTTCCATTGACCTCTATTGTTTTTATTCTGAACTAATGATAATAGAGGGAGACCGGGGATGGTGACACTTTGTTTGAGCATCAGTAACTCAGTGAATGTTTGTGCTAGATCTCTCATACTTTGATACATGGTAGCCACATTTGTCTACTAGAAACTCACTTGAATGTGTACTACACAATCACAGATTATGTGAGTTAATGTCACATTAGTGCTGGGCGGTATGACCAAAATTTATATCACAATATTTTTCGAAATTATACCGGTTTCGCGGTATATGACGGTATTTTATCCCCTATGCATGACAGGGTGTTAACCACATTTTCTACTGATTGAGAGAGGAAATACTGCAAGAGATTGACTAGAATGCCCTATTTTACTGTCATGATGAAAAATTCCACACTAGAATTAATACAGGTTTGCAAAATGATGCTGTGGGGAGACAACAACCAATAAAACACAGACTACACACTCATTACAGACATATGAATATTAAAATATGACCACGCAGAGAGAAAAAACACACGTCAGTTTAACACAGAAAGAATAAAGCAGTTACTTTTTTGCCCATTCTTCTTTGAATTGTCAGTCTATTAACTTGCATCATTGTCTTCGGTGTAGCAGAATAATCCATCGTGTCATCGCGGTCGTGATCAGACGTACGGCTGTAGTATCAGTGTCCTTGTTTGCACATATATTTCATTTGAAGAAGATGTGATTAAATATGTACTAGAGCACTAGAGTATATGTCCATAAAAAACTTAAACGCGCTCGCTCCGGTCTGTATCTGATCTATATGATCCATATGATGAACGTTGTTAATCTCATCGCGGCGCTCCGTGCAGAACCCGCTCTCTTGCGCGCGCCACGTGTTGTTTGAATTCTGTACACTCAACGGCTGTCGGACTTCATGCACTCGTTTTCATTCACTCATTCAAGTGAACTGTATTAGTGGACTAAAGTAGGGAATAGTGATTGAGGGTTTAGGGGGCGATTTCGGATTCAGCCATAGGCTGCGATCTCAGCTGTGCCCTCACTACAGTGCAACAGTGAAACGGGACCCCTCTCAAACAGTGTCGCGCTGCGCCACGTTCCGAACGTTGTTTAAGCGACATATACCGGCATTGCGGCATAATCAAAATTCATATCATAACAAAAATAAACACCGGTATTCGGTATGAACCGGTATACCGCCCAGCACTATGTCAAATACAAAGAGTTCCGTTGTTACAACCTACCTCACTACTGGGGTGAGAACACTAGCTGAATAGCCACACAATCTAAATTTACGCAAAAACTTTATTGAAAACAAAGAATAATCACTTTTGAATAAAGTATACAATTTAAAGTGACAAAGAAAACTCCACATTGTATTTCTTTTAGGACTTTAAATTTAGCACAAAAACAATTGCTATGCGTGTTAGTATCAGCGTTTCGTCTAGACGGATCCAGCGTTTTAGGAGCCTGAAACCGGTATTTTTTGAAACCGGGTCCCAGAGTGGATAAATCTGAAACCGACCCCCTTGTGTATTCATGTGTACAGCCAATCCGTATATTTTGTGAAACGGTGATGTCATTACACCATGTCCCATGGTAAAGACAGCTACGGCCACTGGGCATGCGCACATCAATATTGCGTCCTTTAATTACTGTATTTGCATCATTGGTAAGTAGCAAATTTATTTATTGTTATTTTATTGTGAGATTTTGCCTCACTTCCGACCGTTGCTGTACCCCTTCTAGCCACAACTCTTCTTCTCAATTTTTAGTGTATTTCTGTAGAAATAGAATTACACCGCCACATACTGGTCTGGCATGTATACTACATCGTTTTGAGTCGGTTTCCATACGCAGATATTTCTTGAGATGAGGGAAAAAAAAGATTGGATAGGGAAAGCTCTGGCTTCGTGTGGATGTGGCCTAAAATACAGTACTGTGCAAAAGTCTTAGGCACGTTGGTATTTTCACACGAAAAATGTTTTTAAGCCAGTTATTTATATCTTTTACTGTAGTGTGTCAGCAGGAAATATCAGTTTACATTTCCAAACATTCATTTTGCAATTAATTGTAATAATCCAGTGAGATTTTTATTTATTTTATGCACAAGAAGTCTGATAGCAGCTGGTCTGATCTCACCATCATCGAGTCTGTCTGTGATTACATGAAGAAACTGAGACAGACTAAATCCAGAAAAACTAAGGCAACGTCTCCCAGACACTTGAGGAAAACTTCCTGCAAAACTACAGTACTATGAAAAGTTTAGGCACTTGTCAGAATGCTTTAAAGTGAGAATGCTGTCAAAAATAATAACATAAATAGCTTTTATTTATGAATTAACTTCTATTAACTAAATCAAATCGATATTTGGGGTGACCACCCTTTGCGTTTAAAATGGCTTTTGTCACCTGCATCTATTCCTACACCTATTCATGTAGTTTTGCAGGAAGGTTTCTTCAAGTGTCTTGGAGACGTTGCCACAGTTCTTCTGGATTTAGTCCATCTCAGTTTTTTATGTTTCTTCATGTGATCACAGACAGACTCAATGAAGATGAGATCAGATCTCCATGTGGAGCATGTCAGACTCTTTATGCATACAAAAATCTCACTGGATTATTAAAATTAATGGCAATTAATTTATAAATGTAAACTGATATTTCCTACTGACACACTACAGCAAAAGATATAAATAACTGGCTTAAACCCACTTTTTGTGTGTAAAAATACTAGCAAGACTAAGACTTTTGCACAGTACTGTAAATTCCAAAAATGTGCACAATTAAGGCGGATAATGTTTTTATCTGATAATAAGATGTGCATAAACTATGATGAAAACACATTTACCACATAAATCTCTAGATGCGCAACAAAAAACTCATGTGACTTTACCTTAACAGAGGAAGTGATTGATAGGGAATCATTATAAGGGGTTGGTTGTAATATTTTTAATGAACTCTTTCAACTATCCCCACCCCAAACTGTTTTAGCATGGGTTTGAAGTTAGCATGAATGCAAAGCATCTAATTTAACTAGAGAAACATACTTTAGGTTATGCAAGTCAAATAATTCTATAATACAATATAAAAATAATCTTGATAAAAAATGTTGTAATCAGTTTTTTGGTCATAAAATCTACAAATGTTGCTCACAGTCACATGCAATTCTCCCGTGAGCTCAAAAAAGGTGGTGGAAGTGTATGATAGGGGTGGGCGGATCGATCCTGAAATATCGATACTTTCGATACTGATGTTGTTTCTAAAGGATTGATCCTCGCCTTAAAAATATCTATCCTAAGGTGTGTTTTTTTTAACCAGTAATTTTATTTATTCAGCACGAAATTCAGTGTGAAAAATAAGGTTCTAAGTGGACAAATAAACTGTTTTAGAGAATAATTGCGTAGGGTGGAACTGTTTCTCCTGCCTATCTGAACATACAAGACAGGATCAATCAATCACAGAGGGCGTTCGCTGCTGACACTTCGCTAACAGTGCTTGTTTAAATAGGGCTGCGTTTCCTAAAAGCATCATAAGCATATGATCATAAGCCAGGCTGAAGATGCGTTTAGGAAAGGGAGCCCTGAACAATGTAATAATGGCAGAGAAACAATAAACAAACAGAAAGTGTACACAACGTTCAAAATGTTGACGTCAGTAAGATTTTTTAAGGAAAAATATGAAGCAGCACAACTGTTTTCAACACTGATATAGTAATAATCAGAAATGCTTCCTGAGCATCAAATCATCATATTAGAATGATTTCTGAAGGATCATGTGACACTGAAGACTGGAGTTATGATGATGAAAATTCAGCTTTGATCACAGGAATAAATTACATTTTTAAATATATTACAATACAAAACAGTTATTTTAAATTGTAATAATATTTCACAATATTACTGTTTTTACTGTATTTTTGATCAAATAAATGCAGGCTTGGTGAGCAGAAGAGACTTCTTTCAAAAACATTAAAAATCTTACCGACCCCAAACTTTTGAACATTAATGTACATAATTAGGCTAGTTTGTGCAATTAAATGTATTTAAATGGACTGTTAAAAGTTCAAATGGATTGTGTTATGTTTTGTAATTGTTGTTAAAGGTGCACTATGTAACATTTTTTCAGTAAAATATCTAAAAACCACTAGGCCAGTGTTATATATATTGTTCATTTGAGTACTTACTTATCCCAAATGTTTCGAACTATTTGTAAATCGTGAGAAAATTGCTATTTTAACCAAGGAACCAGGACGTGTGAGGGAGTCGCCTGTCAATTGCGTCATATCTGCGTTATCGGTTTCTGGTTTTATTTAGCAGAAACGCTTTACTCTTACTGCAGTGTGCAACAAGTGTCATAGCAGCTGCAGAGCGAGCGCACAGAGTAACGTCACAACATCATTTTCAACACACTCAAATGTATCTAATATGATAAACAGAGCTGCGTTACCTCATACTCATGACCAGAAAAGCGGAAATGGCGCCGGCGACTGTGGCATAATAAAAGTCCCGCTGCTCGCAAGGCGTGTGTTGCGTTCATCTTATTAGCAATCACTCCAGTGGCCTTGCTCAGCTCCCACACCACTCAGGTCCGCTCTGCTTCATACTACAGTAACGTAATAATCGCATCCATGAACGTGATTTCTGCCCGAGTCCTATCCCGATTCTTTTCCATCGGCTGTGAGGTGAAGACCACATGTCCCAAGATTCTGCGCTCAAACTTGGCGTCATCAAACTAAGCCTTTGTTTTAAACAGGCGACCTCTAGCGGACGGAAAAGTTACATAGTGCACCTTTAATAAATCTGTCAGGAATTTTTTTTTACAACAGCACTGGCAC
This sequence comes from Rhinogobio ventralis, assembly GCA_039654625.1. Classification (NCBI taxonomy): domain Eukaryota; kingdom Metazoa; phylum Chordata; class Actinopteri; order Cypriniformes; family Gobionidae; genus Rhinogobio; species Rhinogobio ventralis. Next base: position 3,677,576 of record CM077215.1, read on the forward strand.
TGGCAGCCCTTTACAAAAATGAACAATGGTTTTACTACAGTAATGTATATGTAAATAAATTAATAAATGTAATTACAGGCATGTCGAGAGCACAAATCACAAAATCTTTTTGTGGTCATGAAAATGTATTCAGATTTAGCACATTAATGATTCATTCACCTCATAAATCATGACACACTGCTTTCCCCTAAAGGAAAATAAAAGTAAAAAGTATCGGTATTGGTATCGGCGATACTGGCCCTGTATCGGACCAATACTAAATTTTGCAGTATGGCCCACCCCTAGTGTATGATATTGATGACATCACCATAGCTTTTTTCTGACTTGTTGAACCGACAGTGTTACAACTGACCCCACTCTCCCCCTAACTCTAAACCAAACCCTCACAGAAACAGTTCTGGATTTTTACATTTCATTAAGACATTGTTTAATATGCTCATTAAGCTGTTTTCCCCACTGAAAGTGTTAGCTAGTTCCCACAACGTAGCTGAATTCAGGTTTTACTATCCCTGTGGGGACATTTGTTCCCTCCAATATCGGCAAAACCTGACACACACACACACACTTTCACAGCTATGCATATTTTTTCCAATTGAGGACATGCCCAAAGGGAGGTTTTGTCACATTTACCTCACTTTGGGGGACAATTTCATCCACAAACTATGGCTAAGTATGTACACACACACAACACAATTAGTTGGTTACACACAAACTGCTTAAAATAATTATTTATATAATAAACAATGCATTTAGAAGGTTTAATAGACTAATAAAGTACGTGGGAACTACCGGGCCTCAAAGAAGGCAATGCACTACATTTGAAAAAAGTATAAAGTGGCTAATATCCAGTTTTCTTATACCTTTGACATGTCAAACTTTGGTGGATATTTTTTTGTTTTTTGGTGGATATAAGATCTAGTTCAGCATTCAAACTTAAGTTTTCAAGTAGTGGGTAGAAATAGTCTAGAGTTTGTGCACCAACACTTAATGACATTTAAACTAATTTTTAACATAACTAAGCCACATGAGTTATTTCTTTCTTTAAAATATACATATATCGATTTTTTTTTTTTTTAAATCAGGTGACAAACGTAATGCACAGACATGCAAAACACTTGACAGTGCAGCTGCTCTTTTCACGCAGGGACATGACAGCATGATAAATGCATAACCATCACCGCCTACCTGAGGAAGAGCGTCTCTCCTTGTCTGATGGTGATATTGTCCATCTGTTTGTTATCGGATTGGGATTCTCCTTGACTGCGGACAGGCAGACCTGCGGGGAGAAGGAACAGCAGTCTGAGACTCATCACCACACACCTCCTCCAGGACGCCGCGCAGCCTCCACACACAACCATCTTCATCTGCGGAGTTTTCGGAGTGTAAATCCGTTCACAGCAGTCCAAAAGAGAAACGCGTTAGTTAGCCATTACAGTTCATCTGTTAATCCAGATTTCCTCCCCAGGTAGACAACAAAATCCCTCGCGTACTTAGCGCAGAGCGCGTATCGATGACCGCGCCGTCGCCATGGAAATGGGGGTGAAATAAAATAACGTATGAATGAAATGTACACTTTAGTGGTGACCTCAATCGTTCTGGTTTCTTAAATCCTATTGCCTTTAATATCCGCTCTGAAAATCCATCTTTTCCCCTCAGCTGACACGCTGTCTCAAACTTTAAGAAGTGAAAGCTGGAGAGCGAGTGAACGTGCAAAAAAGTCACTCCAGCTGTGCCTGAATAGGTATGGAGGGTGTTTGTGGTTCGTCAATGCAGTACAGTATGAGTATACAGTCTTCCCCCCCAAAAAAAACCTTCCTCAAGTGCTCGGTTTTCTTTAGAGCCTCCTGGGTAACCACGAATGGGAGCTGTGAATCCCGCACAAGTTGGATAAAGCGGCGCTGTTGTCATAGCAGCAGCGGCAGAAGCGACCTCACTGGGCAGGGGCCAGGCAGGGGCCATACAGTACAGCGCAAAAAGAGCGCGCAAATCAGAGGCTATTGTAGTGCAATGCATGAGACATTCATTGATTGCAGCCACTGCCATTCAAGCACACGCGTTCAAGGAGCACTGCAGTGAAAGAAAATTGAGCTTTCTTGTACAAATCAAAACCAAATAACCCATATTTTGAGAACTAAAGGGAAATGATGTCTAGACAGGGAAAATGACAGGACAATTTAAGTACAAAATCAAGGGCGTCACGCCACACGCATACACTGTATATGTAAGGGATAATCCACGGCTAGCTGTGCATTAAATGATTTTAATGCACGATGTGGAGGCAAAGAACTTCATGCTGTCTGAGCCGCTTCACACACGGTAGAAAATAAAACGGATGCTGCGTTAACTGTGCTAAATATTTTAACGCGTTAAACCCAGAAGCAATAGATGCAATTTACACCAAGTGTAAAAAGCAACTAGATTCTATTTACACTAAATAACATATTTTCTTAGCGATAGATGATATTTACACTAAGTGCAAATAGCTGTAGATGCTATTTACTAAGTGAAACAGCATACTAAGAGAAAATAGTGATATATTCTATTTACACCATGTAAAAGTAGAAGTTATTTGCAATATGTGTAAATAGTAGCCTAATTAGATGCTATTTATACTTTATTTTGGCAGATAAATACTATTTGCACCTCAGTATTGTTGTACATTAACAGGATGCAATAATAAAAAAGTGTAAATTATTATATTTATTAAAAATATTAAATGGATGCTGCCTTAATGGGAAAATAAAAGCCCTCTCTACACCTACACCTACCCCTAACCCTACTCAATAAATACTTTTATTATTATTAAACATTTTGTTAGGCACTTTATTTCCAATTTTAGAACATTTTCTTCATTTTTATTGAAAGTAAATGCCTTTCTGATGTGATATGTGATGGGAAAAGGGAGAAGAGCGAGCTCGGCAAAAGGCGGATTTGAACCCGCATCAAAATCTAGATTCTTGAGCCTTATTCTTTACTGATTACACCACTGAAGATGTTGAATCACATGCGTCCTTTTTTAATCTTGTTTGGGCCAATCAGGTATTGTTAGGTGGAGCTAGTGCAAATAGCACTTGCCAACATGGCACGCTATTTGCACTTTGTGTAAATAGACACTCCTTTTTTGGAATTGCGCTCTCATGCTAATTTGCCATGTTTAGTAAATCTGGCCCATAACATCCTGTATGTATTTCATAAATGTTCTCAGACACCAGCCGTACCATCAGCCTTGCTACCATAACTAATCAATTCACACAAAGATGCTTATTTGATAACAAGCCTTACCTCCTGAAGGACAAAAACTCCCAGAGCATTTTTAAGAGAAACACAACGTTACCCTCTCACCAAATGTGGCAATGTGTCCTCACAGATTACTCTCAGATCACTCACAGTCAACAGGAGACAGTGGCCTAAAGAACTGCATGCAGAGTAGATCTTTCTGAGCAGAAATTAGGGCATTCATACAGATGACTCTTCTTTCACAAAATATCTTTCCCTGTCATATAAGTAATGAGTGAAGCAGTGTGTTATAACAGACCATGTGGATGACTCATTTTTCTGCAGTGCTAAGTCATGAAGCAAAAGCATGAACTGTCATATCGCCTTTCGCCAGATTATGCTCTACATATGCAATTTACCTATAAATATTTATTTTGTTTATTATTTATTGATGATCTTACTTGCTGATTGGCTGGCTGAATGAATTAGCAGACAGACAGACAGAGAGACAGACTGACCCTCAATATCTGAATTTAAGCATTATTAGTATGCAACTTACGGACTCCTTGGCTGGTTCTACACTCTGTGCTCCAGATGGTGTCCTTCTTCCTTTAAGATTTAAGTTTGCCCACCAGGGGCCTGTGATAATGAGGTCTCATTGCAGAACTTCAGAAAGATCATCAGTATGCAACTTTATCTGTTACGTGTGTGTGAGATGTTAACATGTATCGGCTGGGCACAAAGTGTCATAATATTCATTTGGTAAAACATCACCATGTACACTTTCAGAACTAGTTCAGCAAATCTTAAAATACTTATGAATTGTCATGAGACTGCTTTCAAATGACATTATTAGATATTCCAGATTTTAGTGTGCTCATATACTTTTGAACTCCACTATATCAGTAAACGAAACCATAGCATTTTAGGAGTATAATTATCATGTAAGTATTTTAAATGTTGCACCTGCATCTGCTTCTGACCAATAGAAATCTATTTTAAGTATAAAACTATAGATCTATTTTTACATCAGTGACACATTGAGCAAAATGAAATGTTTGAACTTTAAATTTGACAGCTGCTGTTTCTACTAAAGCTAGCAACTATTTGTGGCTGCTGATGTGAAGTGAAATATTTGTGCTTGGCATTTTGCTTTTATTTTCAAAAGTGATTGTTATAGGTACAACCCTCATGTTTTTGATATTTGGATATTTGGATCATGATGGATTTAAATAAGTTTGCTGTCTTTGCTACACCTTTCATGATTTTGTCTTTTGTTTTTCTTATAAGTTTCAATAGGAATTCTCTGGAAGATATGACCACACAATTCTTCCGAAATCATTCTAATATGATGATTTGGTGCTCTAGAAATATTTCTTATTATTAATGTTGAAAACAGTTGTGCTACTTAAAGCCACAATATGTAATTTTCGCCACTAGAGGTCTCTTATTCAAAACAAAGGCGTGGCTTGATGACACCTTGATTTGGCGGAGCTTTTTTTCTGCCGCAGGCGAGCGCTTCCGCTTCTTCCGCTCATTTGTATGTGGGGTAATGCAGCGCTGTTTTATCATATTACACACATCTGTGTGTGTTAAAGTTATGTTATAATGCTACTCTGAGCGCTCACTATGAGACACTTGTTCACACTGCAGTGAGCTAGATCGATATCAGGCATGGTAAAACATGGTACTCACAATAAATCAAGAAAAACAGATTTAAACAATAAGACTAATTGTGTTGAGCTGGAGAACAATGATTAGATTTCTGTTGATGAATGATCCAAACAGTTGCTCACCTGTCTAATAAAACATCATATATTAAAGCGTCTTTGGTGTTTCCATGGTTTCTACAAAATAAAACCAAAAATCATAACGCGGGTATGATGTCATTGATAGGCGACGCATGGACACGTTCTGTGTCCTGGTTAAAATTGCTTACTGCTCTGGATTTAAACATTCTTGGCACAAGTCAACAAAATATATAACATTGTTCTAGTGGTTTGTTCTAGTGGTTTTTGGATTCCAAAAATCTTACATATTGTGCCTTTAATATTTTGTGGTAACTGTGATACTTTTTTTCCAGGATTCTTTGAATAAATACTGTTCTTTTAAACTTTCTATTTATCAAAGACATTTTTTGTTAACATTAGAAATGTCTTTCTGTCTGTCAATTTAATATGTGTTTGCTGAGTAAAAGGTTTCATTTCCAACTTCAAACGATATAGTCAATATACCATTATACATTTCATATTCTTTATTAAATATGATACTATTTTTGGTTATGCAGAATGTGAGTCATTTCAAGTGTGCCACTATAATTACCTGAAGTCATTTCAGAATATATGTGAGATTGAGTTAACATATAATTATAGAATTACTTTTGGTTTCTAATGTATGACTCAAAAATATTAATATACAGTGTTATATACACTCAAAAAAAGATTTTTAATTGACTTGAAACGGTTATTCTTTGGCTTAACTCAATGTTTTCATTTTGAAATAACATTTTGATAATGTTTCAGTCTCGATCAAAAATAAGCTTGAGTCTAACTTTGGCCAACACTTAAACAAACACTACCAGTCTTTTATTTTCACCAAGGCTACATTTATTTGATCAAAAAATACAGTAATATTGTGAAATATTATTACAATTTAAAATAACTGTTTTATATTATAATATATTTAAAAATGTAATTTATTCCTGTGATCAAAGCTGAATTTTCATCATCATTGCTCCAGTCTTCAGGTGTCACATGATCCTTCAGAAATCATTCTAATATGATGATTTGCTCAAGAAATATTTCTTACTGTTAAAGTTGTGCTGCTTAATATTTTTATAGAAACCATGATACAGTTTATATATATACATTTTAAAAATACCGCCCCAAGGGTTTTCTCAACAGGGAAATTTTGCCACTACAAGTTAGGGTGTCTGTATAAACTAAAGCTGTGAAACCTTACTCACTAAGACATCATAAGCTCTACTAAACTCTGCCCTGCTGGCAATGTTGACTTTAGTGCATTGGCACGGCACTTCAATAACATTTGTGGGACGACAACTCAATTCCCAGTTTGTGGGCTCCCAGCTGATTTGGTGCAATGCTGCTGGCTATGTAATATCGTGTCACCATGAAAGCTCAGTTATATATCATAGAGGGCCTTTTGTGATTTTCAGTGTTTTGCTTTAGCCTGCTAAACGCAACCCACTTCAGCATTCAAAACACCAAGCCATGATTGCCTGGGTTAAGAGTACTGCTGAAAAACAATAATCAAGTTAAAATGCTGCTTTGAGAGAGATAATGTGTGTCCTCATGTATCTGTGAAAACAGTGTTTATGGCTTAAGTGAGAGATCCAAGTGGCTTGCGACTGGAATGTAGTGGTACACCTCTGTGCATGTGTGTGTTTGCACGTGTACACATTCAGGCTAGTGCACTAAATCAGTATCTGTCTTCATCTAACACATAGCGACACGTTGGGATGAGTGATCGGTCAGATCTCTATACACCGGAACTGAAGAATCTGAGCTGAGAGAGAAGGGGGGAAAAAAGCAGTAGCCGAGAGCAATTCGACTCTTTGGGGTGGAAGTGACCATTATTTTCCAATCCAGAGATTGATGTCGCTTGATCTCCTCTTTGTCTTACACTAGTAATGTTTTTCTGTCTCTGCCTGGCTGTTTAACAGCGTTTTCTTCTAACTTGTTCTATATTGGAGTGTCATTGCAAAGCTCCCAAGCCTCCAAAGGAAGAGAAACTAGAGGTTTTATTTTTTTTATTGTTGTTGGGGTTTATTTCTATATAGTTGGAATGCCAATCGAATTGAAAAAAAATAATAATAATAAATAAATAACATAAAATTAAAATAAATGTGCATAGATAATTGATAATTAAAAATGTTTGTGTTACATTACAGATAATATACACCAATCAAGCATAACATTATGACCTAATCCTAATATTGTGTTGGTCCCCCTTTTGCTGATCCATCAAGGCATGGACTCCACTAGACCCCTGAAGGTGTGCTGTGGTATCTGGAACCAAGATGTTAGCAGCAGATCCTTTAAGTCCTGTATCACAATTTGGCCCTTGTCAAACTCGCTCAAATCCTTACGCTCAACTTTGAGGACAAAATGTTCACTTGCTGCCTAATATATCCCACCCACTAACAGGTGCCGTGATGAAGAGATAATCAGTGTTATTCACTTCAAAATCAGGTTACTGTAACTAAACTCCACCCATTCTCTTTTTACCCTGTATGTTACAGAACTGACATCTCTTATTTGTCTGATTTTACACATTCCCTGCAGAAGATCCAACTACTGGCTTGCACAAATGCAAGCATCACTTTTGACACAGATGCACTTTGCCTGACAAACTGTTTACAGTGTGCAGTAATTATAAGAACATATGCATAAATAATGCCCTGGGCACTTACCATTTTTTTTAAATAAAGGACACAAAACCTTGACCGTGTCATACTGCTCTGGGGTTTTAATTCACAGCAGTCGAACAAGTATACTGTTATATGTATAAAATAAAAAATATGTATAAAGTATAAAACCACATCAACATTTTATGACGGTGCAGTAACAACATACAGCCATAACAACTCAGCCATTAAGGGGTATTTTTAAGGACAAGTAAGTTTATTGTATGGATTGGAGAGCAAGACATAAGTGTTTTAACAGCCTGAAAAAAAGACAGGACCGTAGAACAGGTAAGCAGGGCGTGATATAATTAGTGTAATATGAGTATTCGAAGAAACCACTATAACATCTCTCTAAATCTTTCGTTCAAGAACAGAGGTTGGGTTCATTAAAACAAATCCGCCTGAAATGTTTTGAACCGAGTCTAATCCTGTTGTGAAACACTGATAAGGGAATTGTGTGTATCACAAGATCTTTAATAAAGTCTAAGAGGCAGAGAGGAAGTTTACTAGCGGCTATTATGAAAAATAAAATCAGATTAATGGGAATTATAGGCGCAGAGAAGCATTTGTATTATAATTTATAGCAACACTTTGAAGAGGCGCAAAGTCGTGGACTTGCAGAAAATGTAAAATAAAATAAAATAAAATAAATAAAATAAAATAAAATAAAATAAAATAAAATAAAATAAAATAAAATAAAATAAAAAATATAATTAATATAATATAATATAATAAATATAATATTATTAATATAATAAATTAAATTAAATTAAATTAAATTAAATTAAATTAAATTAAATTAAATTAAAATAAATTAAATAAATAAAACAAAACAAAGCAAAGCAAAGCAAAGCAAAGCAAAAAACAAAAACGGGGACATTTACTAGTGGCTATTATAAAAGATAAACTAAGGGAATTATAAGTGTATGTGTTTGTATGATGATTTACCTAAACTTTGAAGAGACTCGCCGAAAAAAAGTAATAGGAAATAAGTGCAACTTTTATACTCCTTCCATGGAAGAATTCCAATTTTTAAAAAAATAATCTATTGGATTTATCCCTTTGATTAATTTATTAAAAATCTTTTTTAAAGTATATTTTAAAATGATTAAAAAGTATTTTTAAATACTTTTAATAAAAATGGACATCACACATCAAAGGGTAATATCAGATGGGGTCTGCATAAATGTTTGCCTTGCTTGATGATAGAGGATGTGCTGCTATTGTACACCTGTGAAACCTTCAAAAGTAATTCATTTTTTATACATCAAACCGGCTTTTGGCCGCTTTCATCTGTGGTGGTCTTATGAAACAGAGCATTCCATTTGCATAACATTCCAAAAGGTGTATTCCAAACCGGTTGGCGGGGACAGATTCCAAAATACCTCAAAGCGTCGGTTCTGCTTGAAACAGAGGCTGTGAAAGAGTATTTGTTCTTGAAAGTCGTCTCTCAAGTATTGACGTTTAAGAGAGATAGCGCTCATTACACACAGCACAGACATTTTGCAGCAATTACTCTTATCTTGTGTCAACACCTCTCACAAAACAGAAACCCCTTGAAGAATTTAGCGAATCAAGACACTTCTCATTTTCCGTTGACTGGTTTAAATTCAGAGACTAAATTACCGCGAATAACTCTACACCGCAGAGCCATCTGGCTTTCCGCAGAGCCATATTTAATTTACGAGCACAGATTAGCCAATCGCTCTTCATACATGTTTAACTGACAGTTTAAAATTGGTTACCTGGTTACTGTGGAGTCTTGTCATTTAAAGTCTGCAGAGGTGAGAGCGTTTTGAGGAGTCTCTACTGCATTTGACTAAATGTTATGTCACTCAATATGTGTGAGATATTATACAATCAGAAACAGAAATGCATATAAAAATGAATGTTAGAGGAGTTCTCTCAAAAATAAAAATCTAAATATCATTTACTCACCCTCACGCATTTTCCCATCTGCTGTTATTTTTTACTATAAAGAATTACTAAGCAACTCGTCTATACAGCAGCATATCAAGCATCAAAAAGAACAAAATAACTTTAAAGAACGGCACCCACTTTATATTAGGTGGCCTTAACTACTATGTACTAACATTTAAATTAATCACTTGATACAATGCACTTATTGTGTACATACATGTTTTTACATTATACTTACATTTTTAAAATTACCTGCGTGTAATTACATCTGTAATTAATTTATGTAGTTACATTTATAATTACACTGTTGACATTTCCCTTACACCTAACCCTACCCTTAAACTTACCCATACCACCACACCTCTCCCTAACTTTACCCTTAGGGATAGTAGTAATTCTGACTTTATATCTCACAATTCCGACTTTATATCACACAATTCCGACTTTATATCACACAATTCTGACTTTATATCACACAATTCTGACTTTATATCACTCAATTCTGACTTTATATCTCACAATTCTGACTTTATATCACACAATTCTGACTTTATATCTCACAATTCTGACTTTATATCACACAATTCTGACTTTATATCACTCAATTCTGACTTTATATCTCACAATTCTGACTTTATATCACACAATTCTGACTTTATATCTCTCAATTCTGACTTTATATCACACAATTCCGACTTTATATCACACAATTCCGACTTTATATCACACAATTCCGACTTTATATCTCACAATTCTGACTTTATATCACACAATTCCGACTTTATATCACACAATTCTGACTTTATATCACACAATTCTGACTTTATATCACACAATTCTGACTTTATATCTCACAATTCTGACTTTATATCACACAATTCTGACTTTATATCTCACAATTCCGACTTTATATCACACAATTCCGACTTTATATCTCACAATTCTGACTTTATATCTCTCAATTCTGACTTTATATCTCTCAATTCTGACTTTATATCTCTCAATTCTGACTTTATATCTCACAATTCCGACTTTATATCACACAATTCCGACTTTATATCACACAATTCCGACTTTATATCTCACAATTCTGACTTTATATCTCACAATTCTGACTTTATATCACACAATTCTGACTTTATATCTCACAATTCCGACTTTATATCTCACAATTCTGACTTTATATCTCTCAATTCTGACTTTATATCACACAATTCTGACTTTATATCTCACAATTCTGACTTTATATCTCACAATTCTGACTTTATATCTCACAATTCTGACTTTATATCTCACAATTCTGACTTTATATCTCACAATTCTGACTTTATATCATACAATTCTGACTTTATATCACACAATTCTGACTTTATATCTCTCAATTCTGACTTTATATCTCTCAATTCTGACTTTATATCACACAATTCTGACTTTATATCACTCAATTCTGACTTTATATCTCACAATTCTGACTTTATATCTCTCAATTCTGACTTTATATCTCACAATTCTGACTTTATATCTCTCAATTCTGACTTTATATCACACAATTCTGACTTTATATCTCACAATTCTGACTTTATATCTCAATTCTGACTTTATATCACACAATTCTGACTTTATATCTCACAATTCTGACTTTATATCACACAATTCTGACTTTATATCACACAATTCTGACTTTATATCTCAATTCTGACTTTATATCACACAATTCTGACTTTATATCTCACAATTCTGACTTTATATCACACAATTCTGACTTTATATCACACAATTCTGACTTTATATCTCTCAATTCTGACTTTATATCTCACAATTCTGACTTTATATCACACAATTCTGACTTTATATCTCTCAATTCTGACTTTATATCACACAATTCTGACTTTATATCACTCAATTCTGACTTTATATCTCACAATTCTGACTTTATATCACACAATTCTGACTTTATATCACACAATTCTGACTTTATATCTCTCAATTCTGACTTTATATCTCACAATTCTGACTTTATATCACACAATTCTGACTTTATATCACTCAATTCTGACTTTATATCTCTCAATTCTGACTTTATATCACACAATTCTGACTTTATATCACACAATTCTGACTTTATATCACACAATTCTGACTTTATATCACACAATTCTGACTTTATATCACTCAATTCTGACTTTATATCTCACAATTCTGACTTTATATCTCTCAATTCTGACTTTATATCTCACAATTCTGACTTTATATCTCTCAATTCTGACTTTATATCACACAATTCTGACTTTATATCTCACAATTCTGACTTTATATCTCAATTCTGACTTTATATCACACAATTCTGACTTTATATCTCACAATTCTGACTTTATATCACACAATTCTGACTTTATATCACACAATTCTGACTTTATATCTCAATTCTGACTTTATATCACACAATTCTGACTTTATATCTCACAATTCTGACTTTATATCACACAATTCTGACTTTATATCACACAATTCTGACTTTATATCTCTCAATTCTGACTTTATATCTCTCAATTCTGACTTTATATCACACAATTCTGACTTTATATCACTCAATTCTGACTTTATATCTCACAATTCTGACTTTATATCACACAATTCTGACTTTATATCACACAATTCTGACTTTATATCTCTCAATTCTGACTTTATATCTCACAATTCTGACTTTATATCACACAATTCTGACTTTATATCTCTCAATTCTGACTTTATATCACTCAATTCTGACTTTATATCTCACAATTCTGACTTTATATCTCTCAATTCTGACTTTATATCTCACAATTCTGACTTTATATCTCTCAATTCTGACTTTATATCACACAATTCTGACTTTATATCTCACAATTCTGACTTTATATCTCAATTCTGACTTTATATCACACAATTCTGACTTTATATCTCACAATTCTGACTTTATATCACACAATTCTGACTTTATATCACACAATTCTGACTTTATATCTCAATTCTGACTTTATATCACACAATTCTGACTTTATATCTCACAATTCTGACTTTATATCACACAATTCTGACTTTATATCACACAATTCTGACTTTATATCTCTCAATTCTGACTTTATATCTCACAATTCTGACTTTATATCACACAATTCTGACTTTATATCTCTCAATTCTGACTTTATATCACACAATTCTGACTTTATATCACTCAATTCTGACTTTATATCTCACAATTCTGACTTTATATCACACAATTCTGACTTTATATCACACAATTCTGACTTTATATCTCTCAATTCTGACTTTATATCTCACAATTCTGACTTTATATCACACAATTCTGACTTTATATCACTCAATTCTGACTTTATATCTCTCAATTCTGACTTTATATCACACAATTCTGACTTTATATCACTCAATTCTGACTTTATATCACACAATTCTGACTTTATATCACACAATTCTGACTTTATATCACACAATTCTGACTTTATATCACTCAATTCTGACTTTATATCTCACAATTCTGACTTTATATCACACAATTCTGACTTTATATCACACAATTCTGACTTTATATCTCTCAATTCTGACTTTATATCTCACAATTCTGACTTTATATCACACAATTCTGACTTTATATCTCTCAATTCTGACTTTATATCACACAATTCTGACTTTATATCTCTCAATTCTGACTTTATATCACTCAATTCTGACTTTATATCTCACAATTCTGACTTTATATCACACAATTCTGACTTTATATCTCTCAATTCTGACTTTATATCTCTCAATTCTGACTTTATATCTCACAATTCTGACTTTATATCTCACAATTCTGACTTTATATCACACAATTCTGACTTTATATCTCTCAATTCTGACTTTATATCTCACAATTCTGACTTTATATCTCTCAATTCTGACTTTATATCACACAATTCTGACTTTATATCTCACAATTCTGACTTTATATCTCACAATTCTGACTTTATATCTCACAATTCTGACTTTATATCACACAATTCTGACTTTATATCTCTCAATTCTGACTTTATATCTCACAATTCTGACTTTATATCTCTCAATTCTGACTTTATATCACACAATTCTGACTTTATATCTCACAATTCTGACTTTATATCTCACAATTCTGACTTTATATCTCACAATTCTGACTTTATATCTCACAATTCTGACTTTATATCTCACAATTCTGACTTTATATCATACAATTCTGACTTTATATCACACAATTCTGACTTTATATCTCTCAATTCTGACTTTATATCTCTCAATTCTGACTTTATATCACACAATTCTGACTTTATATCACTCAATTCTGACTTTATATCTCACAATTCTGACTTTATATCTCTCAATTCTGACTTTATATCTCACAATTCTGACTTTATATCTCTCAATTCTGACTTTATATCACACAATTCTGACTTTATATCTCACAATTCTGACTTTATATCTCAATTCTGACTTTATATCACACAATTCTGACTTTATATCTCACAATTCTGACTTTATATCACACAATTCTGACTTTATATCACACAATTCTGACTTTATATCTCAATTCTGACTTTATATCACACAATTCTGACTTTATATCTCACAATTCTGACTTTATATCACACAATTCTGACTTTATATCACACAATTCTGACTTTATATCTCTCAATTCTGACTTTATATCTCACAATTCTGACTTTATATCACACAATTCTGACTTTATATCTCTCAATTCTGACTTTATATCACACAATTCTGACTTTATATCACTCAATTCTGACTTTATATCTCACAATTCTGACTTTATATCACATAATTCTGACTTTATATCACACAATTCTGACTTTATATCTCTCAATTCTGACTTTATATCTCACAATTCTGACTTTATATCACACAATTCTGACTTTATATCACTCAATTCTGACTTTATATCTCTCAATTCTGACTTTATATCACACAATTCTGACTTTATATCACACAATTCTGACTTTATATCACACAATTCTGACTTTATATCACACAATTCTGACTTTATATCACTCAATTCTGACTTTATATCTCACAATTCTGACTTTATATCTCTCAATTCTGACTTTATATCTCACAATTCTGACTTTATATCTCTCAATTCTGACTTTATATCACACAATTCTGACTTTATATCTCACAATTCTGACTTTATATCTCAATTCTGACTTTATATCACACAATTCTGACTTTATATCTCACAATTCTGACTTTATATCACACAATTCTGACTTTATATCACACAATTCTGACTTTATATCTCAATTCTGACTTTATATCACACAATTCTGACTTTATATCTCACAATTCTGACTTTATATCACACAATTCTGACTTTATATCACACAATTCTGACTTTATATCTCTCAATTCTGACTTTATATCTCTCAATTCTGACTTTATATCACACAATTCTGACTTTATATCACTCAATTCTGACTTTATATCTCACAATTCTGACTTTATATCACACAATTCTGACTTTATATCACACAATTCTGACTTTATATCTCTCAATTCTGACTTTATATCTCACAATTCTGACTTTATATCACACAATTCTGACTTTATATCACACAATTCTGACTTTATATCTCTCAATTCTGACTTTATATCACACAATTCTGACTTTATATCTCTCAATTCTGACTTTATATCACTCAATTCTGACTTTATATCTCACAATTCTGACTTTATATCTCTCAATTCTGACTTTATATCACACAATTCTGACTTTATATCTCTCAATTCTGACTTTATATCACACAATTCTGACTTTATATCTCTCAATTCTGACTTTATATCACACAATTCTGACTTTATATCTCACAATTCTGACTTTATATCTCAATTCTGACTTTATATCACACAATTCTGACTTTATATCTCACAATTCTGACTTTATATCTCACAATTCTGACTTTATATCACACAATTCTGACTTTATATCACACAATTCTGACTTTATATCTCTCAATTCTGACTTTATATCACACAATTCTGACTTTATATCTCTCAATTCTGACTTTATATCACTCAATTCTGACTTTATATCTCACAATTCTGACTTTATATCTCTCAATTCTGACTTTATATCTCACAATTCTGACTTTATATCTCTCAATTCTGACTTTATATCACACAATTCTGACTTTATATCTCACAATTCTGACTTTATATCTCAATTCTGACTTTATATCACACAATTCTGACTTTATATCTCACAATTCTGACTTTATATCACACAATTCTGACTTTATATCACACAATTCTGACTTTATATCTCAATTCTGACTTTATATCACACAATTCTGACTTTATATCTCACAATTCTGACTTTATATCACACAATTCTGACTTTATATCACACAATTCTGACTTTATATCTCTCAATTCTGACTTTATATCTCACAATTCTGACTTTATATCACACAATTCTGACTTTATATCTCTCAATTCTGACTTTATATCACACAATTCTGACTTTATATCACTCAATTCTGACTTTATATCTCACAATTCTGACTTTATATCACACAATTCTGACTTTATATCACACAATTCTGACTTTATATCTCTCAATTCTGACTTTATATCTCACAATTCTGACTTTATATCACACAATTCTGACTTTATATCACACAATTCTGACTTTATATCACACAATTCTGACTTTATATCTCTCAATTCTGACTTTATATCTCACAATTCTGACTTTATATCACACAATTCTGACTTTATATCACACAATTCTGACTTTATATCACACAATTCTGACTTTATATCACACAATTCTGACTTTATATCTCTCAATTCTGACTTTATATCTCACAATTCTGACTTTATATCACTCAATTCTGACTTTATATCTCTCAATTCTGACTTTATATCACACAATTCTGACTTTATATCACTCAATTCTGACTTTATATCACACAATTCTGACTTTATATCACACAATTCTGACTTTATATCACACAATTCTGACTTTATATCACTCAATTCTGACTTTATATCTCACAATTCTGACTTTATATCACACAATTCTGACTTTATATCACACAATTCTGACTTTATATCTCTCAATTCTGACTTTATATCTCACAATTCTGACTTTATATCACACAATTCTGACTTTATATCTCTCAATTCTGACTTTATATCACACAATTCTGACTTTATATCTCTCAATTCTGACTTTATATCACTCAATTCTGACTTTATATCTCACAATTCTGACTTTATATCACACAATTCTGACTTTATATCTCTCAATTCTGACTTTATATCTCTCAATTCTGACTTTATATCTCACAATTCTGACTTTATATCTCACAATTCTGACTTTATATCACACAATTCTGACTTTATATCTCTCAATTCTGACTTTATATCTCACAATTCTGACTTTATATCTCTCAATTCTGACTTTATATCACACAATTCTGACTTTATATCTCACAATTCTGACTTTATATCTCACAATTCTGACTTTATATCTCACAATTCTGACTTTATATCACACAATTCTGACTTTATATCTCTCAATTCTGACTTTATATCTCACAATTCTGACTTTATATCTCTCAATTCTGACTTTATATCACACAATTCTGACTTTATATCTCACAATTCTGACTTTATATCTCACAATTCTGACTTTATATCTCACAATTCTGACTTTATATCTCACAATTCTGACTTTATATCTCACAATTCTGACTTTATATCATACAATTCTGACTTTATATCACACAATTCTGACTTTATATCTCTCAATTCTGACTTTATATCTCTCAATTCTGACTTTATATCACACAATTCTGACTTTATATCACTCAATTCTGACTTTATATCTCACAATTCTGACTTTATATCACACAATTCTGACTTTATATCACACAATTCTGACTTTATATCACACAATTCTGACTTTATATCTCTCAATTCTGACTTTATATCTCACAATTCTGACTTTATATCACACAATTCTGACTTTATATCACACAATTCTGACTTTATATCTCTCAATTCTGACTTTATATCACACAATTCTGACTTTATATCTCTCAATTCTGACTTTATATCACTCAATTCTGACTTTATATCTCACAATTCTGACTTTATATCTCTCAATTCTGACTTTATATCTCACAATTCTGACTTTATATCTCTCAATTCTGACTTTATATCACACAATTCTGACTTTATATCTCACAATTCTGACTTTATATCTCAATTCTGACTTTATATCACACAATTCTGACTTTATATCTCACAATTCTGACTTTATATCTCACAATTCTGACTTTATATCACACAATTCTGACTTTATATCACACAATTCTGACTTTATATCACACAATTCTGACTTTATATCACACAATTCTGACTTTATATCTCTCAATTCTGACTTTATATCACACAATTCTGACTTTATATCTCACAATTCTGACTTTATATCTCACAATTCTGACTTTATATCACACAATTCTGACTTTATATCACACAATTCTGACTTTATATCTCTCAATTCTGACTTTATATCACACAATTCTGACTTTATATCACTCAATTCTGACTTTATATCTCACAATTCTGACTTTATATCACACAATTCTGACTTTATATCACACAATTCTGACTTTATATCACACAATTCTGACTTTATATCTCTCAATTCTGACTTTATATCTCTCAATTCTGACTTTATATCACTCAATTCTGACTTTATATCTCACAATTCTGACTTTATATCTCTCAATTCTGACTTTATATCTCACAATTCTGACTTTATATCTCTCAATTCTGACTTTATATCACACAATTCTGACTTTATATCTCACAATTCTGACTTTATATCTCAATTCTGACTTTATATCACACAATTCTGACTTTATATCTCACAATTCTGACTTTATATCACACAATTCTGACTTTATATCACACAATTCTGACTTTATATCTCAATTCTGACTTTATATCACACAATTCTGACTTTATATCTCACAATTCTGACTTTATATCACACAATTCTGACTTTATATCACACAATTCTGACTTTATATCTCTCAATTCTGACTTTATATCTCACAATTCTGACTTTATATCACACAATTCTGACTTTATATCTCTCAATTCTGACTTTATATCACACAATTCTGACTTTATATCACTCAATTCTGACTTTATATCTCACAATTCTGACTTTATATCACACAATTCTGACTTTATATCACACAATTCTGACTTTATATCTCTCAATTCTGACTTTATATCTCACAATTCTGACTTTATATCACACAATTCTGACTTTATATCACTCAATTCTGACTTTATATCTCTCAATTCTGACTTTATATCACACAATTCTGACTTTATATCACTCAATTCTGACTTTATATCACACAATTCTGACTTTATATCACACAATTCTGACTTTATATCACACAATTCTGACTTTATATCACTCAATTCTGACTTTATATCTCACAATTCTGACTTTATATCACACAATTCTGACTTTATATCACACAATTCTGACTTTATATCTCTCAATTCTGACTTTATATCTCACAATTCTGACTTTATATCACACAATTCTGACTTTATATCTCTCAATTCTGACTTTATATCACACAATTCTGACTTTATATCTCTCAATTCTGACTTTATATCACTCAATTCTGACTTTATATCTCACAATTCTGACTTTATATCACACAATTCTGACTTTATATCTCTCAATTCTGACTTTATATCTCTCAATTCTGACTTTATATCTCTCAATTCTGACTTTATATCACACAATTCTGACTTTATATCACACAATTCTGACTTTATATCACACAATTCTGACTTTATATCTCTCAATTCTGACTTTATATCTCACAATTCTGACTTTATATCACACAATTCTGACTTTATATCTCTCAATTCTGACTTTATATCTCACAATTCTGACTTTATATCACACAATTCTGACTTTATATCACTCAATTCTGACTTTATATCACACAATTCTGACTTTATATCTCTCAATTCTGACTTTATATCTCACAATTCTGACTTTATATCACACAATTCTGACTTTATATCACTCAATTCTGACTTTATATCTCTCAATTCTGACTTTATATCACACAATTCTGACTTTATATCACTCAATTCTGACTTTATATCACACAATTCTGACTTTATATCATACAATTCTGACTTTATATCACACAATTCTGACTTTATATCTCACAATTCTGACTTTATATCTCACAATTCTGACTTTATATCATACAATTCTGACTTTATATCACACAATTCTGACTTTATATCTCACAATTCTGAATTTTTTTAAAGTCGATAACTGATAAGTCGCAATTATCTTTTAAAATGTTTTATTCTGTGGCGGAAACAAGCTTTCATAAAGAGCATTTATTTGGAATAGAAGTTTTTATAACAATTAAAAAAAAGTTTTTACTGTCAATTTTGACAAATTTTATTAATTGTGGCATAATAAGTAGTAATTGTGTGTGTGCATGTGTATGTGTGTATATATTTATATATACAATTCAAAACCATAATTAAAAAGTTATGGTACACATTATGAAGCAGCACATTTGTTTGGAGTTGACCTAGTTACAGGCTTGTCTGTTTGTTGACTCATCTCAATCTGAGAACTGTTCTAAAATGACACTAAAAGTCATTTAAAGACTTAAAGGAGATCTCAAGTGCATTAAATTGCTGTGTTGACAACGTCTCTCACTAATGCAAAACATGACGTGCTTGCTTGCTCGTGCTCTCGCTGTCTAATCGCCATGGTGATCCTCCTCGGTGGGGAAGAGCACGCTAGACTGTAATGAGATGTTCCTATTGAATTCACAGCAGCTACTCAAATAGACTTGTCATATTAGATATGCCTCCAGACAAATTAGCAACCCAACACATTTGTGCTTTCTTCACAAATACCAACCGTAATTATGCCTTTTCTATTCAATACGCATTTGTTTAAGTGTATGGCATTCGAAGACTTTAAAACGAACAGAATGGTTTTTCTATGTGATGAAAGTGAAACAAAATGACACTTGGTAATACATTGTAGAGTATTACCTGGAAAGACACTCAACTTTTCCTAAAGCTGCATTTGGATGTCAACTATAAATTGAAGCCCAAGGATCCAATTATGCTATTTCTAACAATCCCCTGATTCGCTCAAAATGTCATATCGTCCTTGGAAGAAAAATAAGAAGAATTTCCCATGAAGATGTCTATGTTTAAGCCTTTTATTTGGCTGAAAGGCAGGGGCATAGATTGAGCCAAAACAAGCAAGTACAACCCCCCCCCCAATATTTGGTTAATGGAAACATAGACATAGCTGTTAATTAATTATATACATCACACATTCAGAGCTTTTATAAGCAATAAGTTCCCATCCAAACTGCATGGACCAGTTATCCGCGCAATATGACTGAAGCCCGGTTTATAATTGTGCATGAGTGACGCACAAATTACTGTATACTCTGTGTGCGTTCACCAGCACGCTACAAAAGTGTGGCAAAAGCAGTTCCTATCGTGACGCTGTTGATAAAATGCAAATTCTATTGGGAATTTACCGCTTTTTAAACTACTCCTGACCACCTTTACTAGAATTCATCACGTTCTGTTGTATTTATTGTGGTAAATTTTGACTAAAACGACTAAATTTATATAATCTGTTAACGGAATAGAACTGTGGCGTGTTGTAGCTATAGCTGCCATTTAAAAAAAAAGAAAGAAAAAGGTTAACATTGGCCTTAGCATTGTATACTGAGTCGTCACCAGTGCTCTTACCTCCTTGTTGTAACACATGCTATAGTTAAACAATTACAAGAACTGTTACTTTTTCATAAGTCCAAGAACACGAATCAAGAGCACCTTCTTGGATTAAAAAATGTAAAATGTGTTCTGCTAATAATGACACATATTAGGTAAACCTGGCTTTCAGATATTCCGAAAGATGACAGAAAATGTACATTTTAAATACAGTTAGTTTGACCTGTCATAGCACTTTCATTTAGAAAATTCTGTCAAACTGGCAAATTTTTAGGTGCTTAAATAAAATATAAATACATCATATTCTATCATCTATCTAGTCACTGTTAACTAGGCTATTACTTTTTTGCAGTTATGTTATCAACGCATGTGTGGATGATACCACAAAAGACCAAAATTAAACAAACAGACAAACAAACAAATAAATAAATAAATCTCATGAGGGAGCATGCCCCGCGACCCCGCTATATGTTCACACTTCAACCCCCCCAAAGGTCAAACCAAAACTACGCCCTTGCCGAAAGGACTTGAGCCACTGTTGCACACGACAGCCAGGATTTGAACAGACCCATTAAAAGGATAGCACACCCAAAAATGTTCCAAACTTGTACAACTTTTTTCTGTGGAACACAAAAGATGATGTTTTGAAAATAAATAAATAAATATAGAAATAAAATAAAATAAACATTTTATTTCTGCTATTATATTCTGCTATTATCTCAACATTTCTCCTTTTCATTTAGTTTAAAGGGATAGTTCACTCAAAAATGTTAATTCTGTCATCATTTACCCTCAAGTTGTTTCTTCCTTTTGCTGAACACAACATTTCAGTTCAAACTTCTAAAAAGAATTATAAAAACTACACAGACAAATTAAAAACAAAACAAAACCAATAAAAATCACAAAAACACAACAAAATTACTAAAACTTTAAAACAGAAAATATACAAAAAACATCAAATCTAACACTGCATTGTATAGACAGAAATAGTTAAAAATGATTCTTATGTGTACTGTCCCTTTAAAGCAATTCTAAAGACAGCCACACGAACAAAAACTCACTTTCATAAAAGCCATGTAAATACATTAACCGATTAGTCGAGAAACCTCTAGTGCAGCATGTAATTACCAACATTTTTATTTATTTATTTTTGCAAATCCAGAGCAAAATAAAGATAAGGACTCCATTAGGCCCTTATAACACTCCTAGATAACACATAAAAATGAGCAGATAATGGATTTCAGGAATGGATAATGGGATTTTTTTTGTGGCTGTAGCAGCAGCTGATGTGTGGTCGGTGGGTTTGGCTGCCAGGATCGACTTCGCCCCTGCCAAACCGCCAGCGTCATGTGATGCACCGCTGTCATCAAAGGCAAATGAGATTACAGGGTGGAATGGAGTTTACTCGCTCTCTGACAGATTTACCGATCCCCACAGGATCGAATACAGGTCCAGAGCTATGAAAGTCATCATCTGTGGGGTGAATTACTTGTGGCTGGAAACTACTTGTTTCGATAACCCACAATTCCCCTTTCCCTCTTTGATTTACCAGCATACAACCTTACTTCCTCTCACCCTTCTCCATTGGCTTTCCATATCTGCCTCCCTCCCTTCAAGGGCGGACATTAGAAACAGAGATATGTCACTGCAGCGCTACCAGGTTCTCTTTCATCATCCTATTTTGGTTTTTTTTTTTTTTCCTGTGCGGGGGTCTGTGCAGCAGACTACTTCTAACACTGCCACTCTCTCACAGACGTGTGGCCCAGAAAGTATATTATGGCTCCATATTCTGTGGCTACATATAAAAAAAATCTAAATATTGCAGGTGGCTTTATCAGCTAGACACTTCTCGTATTCCCTGAGCAACAGCGCATCGAGGTCAGGCGTAAATGCACAGAGTCTGCAGCACTAAAGCTGTCATCAGTGTTTATATCACTTGGCCAATTCATGGAGGACCAATAATAAGAGAGAGGGAAAATCTAATATCAGCCGCGGATCAAACAGCGCATGATTCATTTAGATATATTGCATATCGCCTCCCCTTCACCCTCTGCTCGTCCCTTATGAGGACATTTCTGATTGCCAACGTACTATCTAAATTAAATGACCTTTCTTATTATAATATTGCACATAATAAGCAGCTAATTTAAAATATTCTTATCTCTTATCTTCAGTAAAGGTTTCTATTTCCATAACAGGAATTGTGACTTTCTAGATAATAAAGCGCCTCCTGGCCTGTTGTGTATTTATTGGACTAAGGCTATTGTTTTTTTCCCCTCAATGTGAAGGTAAAAAAAAGTACAGTGATTCATTTTTAATCTAATCTAACAGAGTAGCAGATTATAATCGTTGGGACATAATTTTTGGGTGACCTCATTCATCAGAGTGTGTAGGAAGAAATCATTAGTTACAACTAGAACCATTTTTTGTTGATTCAACATTTATCTAATTGACTTATTTGATCAGTGAAGCATCTGAAGAAAACATTTGGGAAAGTATAAATAATTTAAACAATATTTTACTTGTTTTAAAGACCCCTCTAGTGAAAATCAAGTTTTTAATGTTGTTTATATATCTATGTGGTGTTTTTAATATGCTTTAAGGCAAACCATGTTCAAATTCATAAGTTCAACCAACTTTCCAACCAACCGTTCAACTGTCCAACCAGCCAGCCAGCCATTCAACTGTCCAATCAACTGTTCAACCGTCCAACCAGTTCAACTGTTAAACCAACTGACCATTCAATACTTCCAACCAACCATATAACCTTCCAACTGTCCAACCAACCGTTCAACCAACCATTCAACCAACCAAACAACCGTCCAAACAACCGCCCAAACAACCGCCCAAACAACCGTCCAACCAACCGTTCAACCGTCCAACCATCAAACCGTCCAAACAACCGTCAAACCGTCCAACCAACCAACCGTTCAACCATGCATAAATATATCAGATTCTGCTGAAACTACAGGGAAACCAGGAGACCATTCTAGTTTTCCACAGTTCTTGGTGTCTTCCTCCTCATTCTGTCTAACCATCTCAGGGAGATTTTCCTGGCTAATATCACCCTTGGCTTGTTCACTGGGCACTATTCACTGTTTAAGTCTGTTTAAATTTGGAACAATGGGTATTGTGAAAAGTGCTACACAAATTAATTGGAATTGAAATAATGGAAACTATGGAGTGTCACGAGAATAGACCGGAGTCAAGTGCCCGAGTCAATATTGCTGTAATGCCGTCAACACTAAGCAAATACATCAACTCATACTGCAATTATATTTGTATTAAAAACTAATCATTAAATAAAAAAATAAAAAAAAGAGTATGAGCAAAACACACTTTAAGATGATGACCTCAGAATCCTGAATCTAAAGAATATCGGCAATCAGTGTCTCATTTATCAGCAACTACACTCTTAGCAGATACAATTTCCTCAATTGCACATGATTAATACTGGAAATTCATTTCAAAATCTATATTTATACAATATTCCTGTGATGCAATTAGTTTTCAATTCATTGCATTTGTAAATGCAGCCACAAAACAATTGAGCAGAAATCCATTCCAGTGTGCTTCTCTATCAGCCCCATAATGGCACAATTTCCTTTGCTTTATCTAATTAGTTCGATACACAATGTTTCGATATACTCTAACGTTTTGCTTACTTATTGAACTCATTGACATCTCGCCATGCTTTTACATCCAATTTGCTTATCGAGAGCTTCATTGGCTTCATTGCTGCTGTGATTTCCTGCTGTGATATGTTTGGTGGTGCAGTTTTTTGATTATTATTCTCAGTGTTTGGGTATAACTAACTAAAAGTGGCTAATTTTTTCAGTGGCTCTGCTGGCATGAAGCTTTTCCAGTAATTTAGCTACTTTTTCCAGTGAGTTATGTGTCATTTAACACCACAGCTTTACAGCCATAAACTGAAACAATATTCAATATCCTCTTTCAAATGCATCACTAGAAAGTCTAAATAAATTTTAGTGCATCAGTTCATGCATGTAAAGAAACAATTTACTGATCAAATATATCAAAACTTTTGAGGTCTTTGTGAGCAAATGCAAAGTTTCTCAGGGGAACACAAAGGTTTTGTAAGAGAATGCTAAAGCACTGAAATATCATTTTCCTCCCATCTCATATTGCCATGTCCATTTAGGGGCTCTGTACCAAACGGTGTGCTTGCCAACATTTTTCAAAATATCTTCTTTTGTGTTTTGCAGAAGAAAGAAAGTCAAGGTTTGGAATGACATGAGTAAATGATGACAGCATTGTCATTTTTTGGGTGAACCAGCTTATTGTTTTTGTGCCTAATAAATACATGTCTGATTGCTACAATATGTAAGGTGTAACTTGACTATAGTTTAACTCCTTTATTATTAGTATATGCTATTATTCTAACTGAGCTGAATCACTGAAAACGTTAAAAAAAGAGACACTCAAAATGAGCAATTTACAATATTCTGTTAGCTCCAGAATATTGTAGATTACATTGTGGGTTTGTACTGCAAAAGCATAACACAGCACACATAAACACACATAATGGACACAAAAAAGCAGGGTCTAATTGATCTTTCTGAAAAGCCATTCCAATCACATCCTCTTCATGATTAAATCTTCCCCCATTTCTCATTGTCATCGCATTGTTTTCATGTTTTATGGGGACATTCCATAGACATAATGATTTTTATAGTGTACAAGCTGTATATACTATCCCCTAAACCTACCCATCACAGAAAACTTCCTGCATTTTTACATTTCCAAAAGTACATCACTTAGTATGATTTATAAGCTATAGGGTTTACCAGGACCACACACACACACACGCTTATTTAAAGAAATATACTTGAATGTGTTTTATATTTGTTTAGCATATTTCCATTAAAACAAGAGGCATGATAATTAAAAATAAATTCCTCCTTCGGGGACGGCAAAGTCAGAAGCCCATCTCTGCACAGAATCACTGATGCTTATATTATCTGTCCAAGGACATTGCGGAGGCACAGAGGTTAACCTTGGACTGGTGGCACATCTGGTTGCTGAACATGCTGCAAGAAACGACTTTTATAGTCAGAAAATGAAAAAGATCTGAAATTGGCCAGTGCAGCCAATTAACAATGCCTACATGTAGTATTTTCTTCAGGAAGAAAAGAGTGCTTTTCTAGGCAGATGGATAAAGGAGACTGGTATTCACAAAGTTGACTGTTACTGTGGTTGAATGAAACTTCTTTCATCTTGTCTCTTTTTCCTGAGCGACACAAAAAGTAAACAAAGCACAGATCTTTATCTTTGTTCTGGGGAAATATGGTCAGATTTAAGACACAATTTGAGCAGAGAACGATTGTTCAAGGGCTTATCATTATAAAATGGAATGGTTCACCCAAAATGTTTGCGATTATTTTCTCTGACATTAATACCCTTGCTGATACTGATAAGCTGTTTTCATGGCAGATTACTAATAAATGACAGATTATAAATCTATACTATTTTAAATTAGGGCTGTCAAACGATTAATCGCATTCAAAATAAAAGTGTGTGTTTACATAATATGTGTGTGTGTACTGTGTATAATTATTATGTATATTTGAATACACACACATACATGTATATATTTAAGAAATATTTGCATGTATATACTGTATATATATATTTATATAATTTATATTATATGGAAAATAAATATTTGTATATATAAATCTAACGTTTCTTAAATATATACACTCACCTAAAGGATTATTAGGAACACCTGTTCAATTTCTCATTAATGCAATTATCTAATCAACCAATCACATGGCAGTTGCTTCAATGCATTTAGGGGTGTGGTCCTGGTCAAGACAATCTCCTGAACTCCAAACTGAATGTCAGAATGGGAAAGAAAGGTGATTTAAGCAATTTTGAGCGTGGCATGGTTGTTGGTGCCAGACGGGCCGGTCTGAGTATTTCACAATCTGCTCAGTTACTGGGATTTTCACGCACAACCATTTCTAGAGTTTACAAAGAATGGTGTGAAAAGGGAAAAACATCCAGTATGCGGCAGTCCTGTGGGCGAAAATGCCTTGTTGATGCTAGAGGTCAGAGGAGAATGGGCCGACTGATTCAAGCTGATAGAAGAGCAACTTTGACTGAAATAACCACTCGTTACAACCGAGGTATGCAGCAAAGCATTTGTGAAGCCACAACACGCACAACCTTGAGGCGGATGGGCTACAACAGCAGAAGACCCCACCGGGTACCACTCATCTCCACTACAAATAGGAAAAAGAGGCTACAATTTGCACGAGCTCACCAAAATTGGACAGTTGAAGACTGGAAAAATGCTGCCTGGTCTGATGAGTCTCGATTTCTGTTGAGACATTTAGATGGTAGAGTCAGAATTTGGCGTAAACAGAATGAGAACATGGATCCATCATGCCTTGTTACCACTGTGCAGGCTGGTGGTGGTGGTGTAATGGTGTGGGGGATGTTTTCTTGGCACACTTTAGGCCCCTTAGTGCCAATTGGGCATCGTTTAAATGCCACGGCCTACCTGAGCATTGTTTCTGACCATGTCCATCCCTTTATGACCACCATGTACCCATCCTCTGATGGCTACTTCCAGCAGGATAATGCACCATGTCACAAAGCTCCAATCATTTCAAATTGGTTTCTTAAACATGACAATGAGTTCACTGTACTAAAATGGCCCCCACAGTCACCAGATCTCAACCCAATAGAGCATCTTTGGGATGTGGTGGAACGGGAGCTTCGTGCCCTGGATGTGCATCCCACAAATCTCCATCAACTGCAAGATGCTATCCTATCAATATGGGCCAACATTTCTAAAGAATGCTTTCAGCACCTTGTTGAATCAATGCCACGTAGAATTAAGGCAGTTCTGAAGGCGAAAGGCGGTCAAACACAGTATTAGTATGGTGTTCCTAATAATCCTTTAGGTGAGTGTACATGCGTGTGTATATATATATATATATATATATATATATATATATATATATATATATATATATATATATATATATATATATATATATACATATATATATACATACATCACAGCATTACAAGGTACATAAAGATAAGATATTCATTGTCAAATCTTAACAGTGGCATTATTAGATTATTACTGTTTTTTTTAATTATCTTTAAGTGAGCATTAACTGTAATCTAAATTTAAAAACAAAAAATAATAGAGCATGCACCATTAA
This sequence comes from Rhinogobio ventralis, assembly GCA_039654625.1. Lineage (NCBI taxonomy): Eukaryota > Metazoa > Chordata > Actinopteri > Cypriniformes > Gobionidae > Rhinogobio > Rhinogobio ventralis. Next base: position 3,706,214 of record CM077215.1, read on the forward strand.
AAATACAATATTGACCAATACCGATAAATGATCATAAAAAAAAAAACTACGTGCATCCCTACTTTGAGGAACATTGCAATCAGTCACATGATGACCATCAGTTTTTTGGTGAACTATTCTCTGAATCTGTAATTAAAATGAAATACTTGCTTTTGTTGTGTTGCATACTCAAGAACAAATACAAAATATATTCAATGTGCAAATTAAGAGGCAAATGAGCTCTGGAACGAATCGATAAATCTAAATCAGCAATTAGTGAAACTCATCAAGGCAGCTTTATTTACAGCCAATGTGCTGACTATTGAAACGCACCAGCCATGAAGATCTAATATGTGTAACGACAAAATTACACCTTCAATAATGGGAAAAGGGGCTCAAAATGTCATGCTCCAGCCGCACCTTTATCTGCCAGAAAATAAAGAGTATTTGGGCTCGGTATTGAACCGAGGGGTTGGACTGTGCGGTCGTGCTCCAGTGCGTTTGGCTGATAAGAGCAGGTTTAGACCCACAGAACATCGGACCGCCTGTGGATTGATCGAACTGGAGACGCTGTGATGATATACAGCCTCATTAGGCTTTGAAGGTATTCGGGCTTCTAGTCACACACACACACTCATACACAGATACAAGCACTGTCACGCATAATGTCTCTCTGTTTCACTCACACACACACAGTATCACACGAAGCTGTCAGACACATTGTTGATATCTGCTCCCTGTCTGTTTAAATCCACATTCTTGTTTACCTCTCTCTAGTTGTATTTAAGGTCAAATGAGAAGGAAAAAAAAGGCGATTATAAGAATGTTTAGTACTTCAAGGTTGAATGTGGCTCACAGTACTCTGACAGTCTTAACATAAGTACTGTATAACACATTTAGCAATTATGACAAGTCATTGCAAAACATAACGGTTTCTTTCCTGGTTTACTGTAACATACAATGCTTATTCACAGAAAATATTAAAATAAAAGCAAATGTGCACAATTCATCAATGCATGTTAAAGGGGAAAAACATTTTTGTTTTTTTTCTGCAGGCATAATCAAGGCCATGTGGAAAAAAAGAATATCACAGCATGAAAAAAAAGATCTAATCACTTTGGATAAAATCCTGCCCAATAATATTTCTAGGGATGAAATGTGTAAATTTACCAATATTGATTTACTTCGAAAACATCTGTTGATACCAATAGTTTACTTTCTATCAAAACACTAATAATTATTTACACATATTCAAAAGAAGCTGAAATAATTGATAACATGTTTTGCACATGTATTTAACTAACCTAAAGTGTTTTAAAATTTTCTCAATGTGAAATATGTTGCATTTTTGCAGCGGCTGAGCATTGTAACCAATCACAGACATAGTCTTTAGGCCAATCAGTAATGACGACCGGTCATAATGACAACCAGTTTCAAGCAGTTTGAACCACAGATGCGTGTTTTATGCACTTCTGTTCGTGGTGGAAATTGAGTGCTGAAGAAGCATCACTAGACACTCAAAAACAAGATTTAGAACCAAAAACAGAAGCATTTGCAGTGATTTGGAGTGCTTTGTTAGACGTAGATGGTGCAACACTCAATATAACACTGCAAGCGAGTGATCTGACAAATTAGAACACTATCAACAAAGCATAGAGAGCAAAAATAAGATTTGTTGTGCAGTGTAGAGTTGTTGATTATAATGGGAGTGCAGAACTCTACACAGACAGTCAGTGAGCTCCTGCTGAGATGTTTAAGCAGTGGTGTGAACTTAGTGACTGACAGCTTCAGTGATTACAATGCATCCGGAAAGTATTCATAGCGCTTCACTGTTTCCACATTTTGTTACGTTACAGCCTTATTCCAAAATGGATTCAATTCATTATTTTTTCCCTCAATTCTACAAACAATACCACATAATGACAACGTGAAAGAAGTTTGTTTGAAATCTTTGCAAATGTATTAAAAATAAAAAATCAGTATTTACAGCCTTGCTCGATACTTTGTTAAAGCACCTTTGGCACCAATTACAGCCTCAAGTCTTTTTGAGTATGATGCAACAAGCTTGGCACACCTATTTTTGGGCAGTTTCTCCCATTCTTCTTTGCAGGACCTCTCAAGCTCCATCAGGTTGGATGGGGAGCGTCGGTGCACAGCCATTTTTTAGGTCTCTCCAGAGATGTTCAATCGGGTTAAAGTCTTGGCTCTGGCTGGGCCACTCAAGGACATTCACAGAGTTGTCCAGTAGCCACTCGTTTGTTATCTTGGCTGTGTGCTTAGGGTCATTGTCCTGTTGGAAGATGAACCTTCACCCCAGTCTGAGGTCCAGAGCGCTCTGGAGCAGGTTTTCATTAAGGATGTCTCTGTACATTGCTGCATTCATCTTTCACTCGATCCTGACCAGTCTCCCAGTTCCTGCTGCTGAAAAACATCCCCACAGCATGATGCTGCCACTAACATGCTTCACTGTAGGGATGGTATTGGCTAGGTGATCAGCAGTGCCTGGTTTCCTCCAGACATGACGCTTGCCATTCAGGCCAAAGAGTTTAATCTTTGTTTCATCAGACCAGAGAATTTTGTTTCCTGTGGTCTGAGAGTCCTTCAGGTGCCTTTTGGAAAACTCCAGGCAGCCTTTTATGGAGGAGTGGCTTCCGTCTGGCCGCTCTACCATACAGGCCTGATGGTGTTGTGCTGCAGAGATGGTTGTTCTTCTGGAAGGTTCTCCTCTCTCCACAGAGAAACGCTGGCGCTCTGTCAGAGGGACCATCAGGTTCTTGGTCACCTCCCTGACTAAGGCCCTTCTCCCCCGATCGCTCAGTCTGGCCGGGCGGCCAGCATCTATGAAGAGCCCTGGTGGTTCCAAACTTCTTCCATTTACGGATGATGGAGGCCACTGTGCTCATTGGGACCATTAATGCTGCAGAAATTTTTCTGTACCCTTCCCCAGATCTGTGCCTCGATACAATCCTGCCACGGAGGTCTACAGACAATTCCTTGGACTTTATGGCTTGGTTTGTGCTCTGACATGCACTGTTAACTGTGGGACCTTTTATAGACAGGTGTGTGCCTTTCCAAATCACGTCCAATCAACTGAATTTTTCACAGGCGGACTCCAATCAAGTTGTAGAAACATCCCAAGGATGATCAGCGGAAACAGGATGCACCTGAGCTCAATTTTGAGTGTCGTGGCAAAGGCTGTGAATACTTTTGTACCTTTTCGTTTTTTATTTTTAATACATTTTTTCAAAGATTTCAAACAAACTTCTTTCATGTTGTCATTATGGGGTATTGTTTGTAGAATTGAGGAAAAAAATAATGAATTTAATCCATTTTGGAATAAGGCTGTAACATAACAAAATGTGGAAAAAGTGAAGCGCTGTGAATACTTTCCAGATGCACTGCATAATGTCAGTGTTTTAGTAGTCGCATTGAACGCTTTACGCGTATAATTTATTCAAGAACTGAATAACAGTTTTCAAGCTGCAAAGTGCAACTCTGCTGTCATTTTCACCCAAGTCAAAGCATTTCCACACATTTTCTTCACTGCACAAGTCTGTAACTGTCTGATGCTTTTTTCCCCCTTTCCTGGCTGACATGACATACAGCAATCGGCTGTCAATAGCCAAGTTTCCATCTACTTTTTTGTTATCGACAAAGTAAATATACGTAAAAAATTGTTTGCAAAATTTGCTGTCTCCAGCCTGTTTCCATCCAATTGGCCTTTTACCTTTAAAACGGTATGCGTAATGACATCATCTCTAAAAAAAAAAAAATGCCCTCAAGTCGTTTCCATACATGATTTCACGTATAGCGCAAATTATATTGTTTCATTCTCATCCCTAATATTTGTAAAATGCAAAGAGTAATGAGCAAATTGAAATTCGCCAGTTTACTGCTTACTATTTTCACAAATAATTACAAAATTAGGAACTTAGGAAGTGGGACAGCTTGTTTGACAGGACTGCATGTAACTGCCTTTATGTGACGAATCCCATGGGTTTGGACATAGGTCAGCTCATTTGTCCTGTATGCAACATTTTTATATCCATAAAAAAGATTGGTAAAGTAAAATGTTTGGTCATATAGCAACAATCTTCAACATAAGCCTTGAACATGCAGTCAAGCCAGGCACATATTTTTTGGGATTCAACCGATTTATTGTTTTATTAACAAGTGTCATACTTGTAATTTTCATTTGCAGCCAGATCCTGCCCATGAAATCATGATTTTTATGGCATTAATTTTATTTATCCAGACACAGAAGTAACATGTTGTTTATTTTACTTTTCTTTTTGTCAGTATTAGTCACTCCAACAGCCTTCCTTCGTTTGACAGAAGCCCCATTTTTATTTTTGATGAGCTGCAGAGATTTTCAAGGCGCTTGAAAATATTTTCCTCATCCATTTTGAAACTTTATTATATATTAGGCTATTAAATTGTATACATAAAATTATTTTTTTACAAGTGTCATGTTTTTTGTACTTCGTTATAAAGACTATTTATATCAATACTTGATCAAGCAATATTCAGAAACGGGTTCAGTTAGCTATTATTTTCCTAATAAACTTTTATTAGATTGTAAAAAACAGACAAAATGACAAAAATAAGGATGAATGATGTTTGAGTGGTAACATCTTATTCTTACCAATAGTATTACAATAATTTGATATACAATTGAATAATATGAATATACAATATTTAATGCACCTTTAAACTACAGAGAAACTAATTCTGCATCAACACAATTATATTTCCAACCGAATTCTGTTTTTTACTCAGAATGTGTCATATTATGGAACTTACATGCTTGTGTGGGAAAACATTGTATTACTTGACCTGATACATTTTTTTTTACAAATCCCATGTACAAGTGTCCCACAGATGCCTTTGGACACTCTGTCTCTCTCTTAGCACTCCAAACCTACTCAAATCACAGTGTGTTATTCTCCACCTGACCCTTTCGCCCGCTTTCAGCTGGACACAGTAAAGATGTGTAGGAGGCATTTGAAGCCTTTCACTGCTCAAGTGGAAAGAGGGGCAAAAGGCCAATCTCTCAAAGGTGAGATGAACTGAAGCCAGTGAAAGCTCCCCACTTTACTAGCTCACCTCTGGACCTCCATTTGGAATCCCCTTTCTGTTCTGTTCTGGCTAAACTGATGTTTAAAAGCAACTACAATGTAATTCTGTTTGTCACACAAAGCCATCGCACCGAATACTGTACTGTTCACACCAAGGACGATAACTATAACATCAAAGTTTTAATTCAACACTGTCAGAAAAAAGGTACAGCGCTGTCACTGGGGCAGTACCCTAAGATACAAAAGCAAAAAGTTATTAGTACTTTTAAAGTACTAATATGTACCATTTAGGGGTAAGTAAGGTACACCAATTAGGCATAACATTATGACAGGTGAAGTAAATAACACTGATTATCTCTTCATCACGGCACCTGTTAGTGGGTGGGATATATTAGGCAGCAAGTGAACATTTTGTCCTCAAAGTTGATGTGTTAGAAGCAGGAAAAATGGGCAAGCGTAAGGATTTGAGTGAGTTTGACAAGGGCCAAATTGTGATTGCTAGACGACTGGGTCAGGGTCATGGGCGGCCAAGGCTCATTGATGCACGTGGGGAGTGAAGGCTGGCCGTGCGGTCCAATCAAACAGACGAGCTATTGCTCAAGAAGTTAATGCTGGTTCTGATAGAAAGGTGTCAGAATACACAGTGCATCGCAGTTTGTTGCGTATGGGGCTGCATAGCCGCAGACCAGTCAGGGTGCCCATGCTGACCCCTGTCCACCCCCGAAAGCACCAACAGTGGGCACGTGAGCATCAGAACTGGACCACGGAGCAATGGAAGAAGGTGGCCTGGTCTGATGAATCACGTTTTCTTTTACATCACGTGGATGGCCGGGTGCGTGTGCATCACTTACCTGGGGAACACATGGCACCAGAATGCACTATGGGAAGAAGGCAAGCCGGCAGAGGCAGTGTGATGCTTTGAGCAATGTTCTGCTGGGAAACCTTGGGTCCTGCCATCCATGTGGATGTTACTTTGACACGTACCACCTACCTAAGCATTGTTGCAGACCATGTACACCCTTTCATGGAAACGGTATTCCCTGGTGGCTGTGGCTCTTTCAGCAGGATAATGTGCCCTGCCACAAAGCAAAAATGGTTCAGGAATGGTTTGAGGAGCACAACAACGAGTTTGAGGTGTTAACTTGGCCTCCAAATTCCCTAGATCTCAATCCAATGGAGCATCTGTGGGATGTGAACTAACAAGTCCGATCCAACTTACAGGACTTAAAGGATCTGCTGCTAACATCTTGGTGCCAGATACCACAGCACACCTTCAGGGGTGGAGTCCATGCTTCGACGGGTCGGGCTGTTTTGGCAGTGAAAGGGGGACCAACACAATATTAGGAAGGTGGTCATAATATTATGCCTGATCAGTGTACAAAGATGTATCTTTTCACTTTTGTACCTTAGGGTACTGCCTGAGTGACAGTGCTGTACATTTTTTCTGAGAGTGAATGATTATAGGGAAGTCCACAACATAACTATATATTTTTTTTATTGATGAACAATAAAAATATTGACAGCCAATCAGAATTCAACAGACTTAATAATATTAATAAGAAGAAGAATATTAGGGTGTACTCCCACTAGGCAATCTGAACCGTGCCCGGGCGCGTTTGACCCCCAAAGTCCCCCGCGGATTGTTTAGCCGGCCCTGGCCTGCTTGGAAGAGGTGGGCCAGAGCGCAGTTCGGTTGGGCTTGGGCGCGGTACGCATGTAGTGTGATCGCTAACCGTGCCAGAGCACAGAACAGCTGTGCGCTACTGTCATCATTACGACAGAAAACACCAAAAAGGGGGGACAATCGCGCTCGAGCATGGTACAAGGCAACCCCTAAATTTAACATTAACACAGCATTACCATTTTAATGATTATATCTTGACAATTGTTTGGAGTAAAACATAATAATTAACAAATGCAGATTATCATAATAGGAACATCATAATTATACCATTAGAATGCAGACTTTCCTTTTTTTATCCAGTGCATAAAACTCTGAAAAATGTGTTAAATGGCTTAAAATGATGGAGCAGGTCACACGCAATGTACGAGTTGTATGAACCACTTTCAAATGGAGATGGAGGAATTTGCATTTTTGGTTAAAGTATTGCTTTAAGGAAACAAAAGAAAGAAAACATAAATTTTAGTCGAAAATCTTTGATTAATGTTTCTGAAGGCAACCTCTAAAAGGTAAAACTTGTGAATGCCACAAATTATACATAGCTGGTACATGTTTCGCTTAATTGGTTATTTTCATCAACATTAAGTCAGCATGTGGATGTGTAATTAGTTCTCTATAAAAAGGGTCCTTGCTACAGTGCATCAATTAACCTTCCCTATCATCTCACAGAATAGATAACATTTCTCACATTCACTCCTACTGAATAGGCCGTAGCATACAATTAATCTGTGCTTGCTGCATTCGTTAGCACCGAAATCCACCATTGTGCACATCTGCCAGACACGTCTGATGTCATATCAATTCTGTCAGAGATTCTGTGGATCATCCGCGTGGTCGCCAGCTGCCCTGCAGCGTGTGTCCTTCTGTGAAGTCCGACCAGAAGGAAGAGAGGCGAGCGGTGGCTTTACATGGAGAATCCATACAGCACAGAGCTCAAGCTGCTAGGATGAGATAGAGAGACTGAGAGAGAGATAGAGAAAGTGAGCGAGCGATCTGATGCTGTGGAGAGAGACCCGCTTTGCACTGCATGTCCAATTGCAGCTGAGTGCTGTCAACTCTACTATTCAGCGAGAGCAGCAGCCATTCTCTCCCAAACACACATTACTGTCTCAACTCGCATCAAAAAACAGAGCCCGACGGGAGGAAAATGTGTGACGACAGATGACAACTTTACAATACACTCTGCCATTAGCATGGCCTCCTCAGACCAGCCGCTACGCAATTTTGCATTTGCATTGAAAAGCACAGCATTTGTAAGGCTGTCATGAACTGCACACTGGAAAAATGTTCTTTTTTCACCCTACTCCCTAGAAAATAAACAGAACATCGCAGCAACTGACCTACTGAAACAAACAGCACAAAAACCTCAATATGAAGCTTACAAAGACATATAAATACATATACAGTGCACTCCACTAACATTAGCACCCTTGGTAAATATATGAGCAAAGGCGACTGTGAAAATAAATCTGCATTGTTTATCCTTTTGATCATTCATTCAAAAAATTCACAAAATTCTAACCTTTCATTGAAGTAAAAGAATCGAGTCTCATTATGAAATAAATGTTTTTCTCTAGTTCACATTGGCCACACTTATTGTAACGTCCTTTTGCCAAGATAACAGAGTCTTCTTCTATAATGCCTGATGAGTTTGGAGATCAGAGCCCATTCCTCCATACAGAATCTCTCCAGATCCTTCAGATTCCCAGCTTTTTTTGTATTTTTGTAGAAGTTCCAGTCGTGTCTGAACACTGAATATGCTGGAGTTTGTTTTTGGATGAGCGAGGAGGATTTTTCTTGAAACCCTCCCGAACAACTTGTGCTGATAAAGGGCTGTTTGATCATTTTTTTAGTCTTTCTCACCCAAGACTCAACTAATCTCTCTGATTCTCCATCTGTGATCCTCGGAGAGTCTTTGTCCACTCAAACGTTCCTCCTCTCGTGCATTAGCACGATATAGACACACGTCCTCGTCCAGGCAGATTCATAACATCTTTAGTTGATTGGAACTTCTTAATTATTGCCCTGATGGTGGAAATGGGGATTTTCAATGCTTTAGCTATTTTCTTACAGCCACTTTCTATTTTGTGAAGCTCAACAATCTTTAGCTGCACATCAGAACTATATTCTGTGGCTTTACTCATTGTGATGAATGATTAGAGAATTTGGGCTTTGTGTTTCCTCATATTTATACTCCTGTGGAACAGGAAGTCATGGCTAGACAATTTCATGTTCCTAGTCACCCTGGTGTGCTAAAAAATGTAAATATGATTAGGAATATACTTCAGAGATATTTTACTCATAAGAATTTCTATGTGTGCCAATAACTGTGGCAAATGTGTTTTGGAGAAAAACATTTATTTCATAATGTGAGTTTCCTCCCACTTTCAATTGTTTTACTTCAATGAAAGGTTAGAATTTTGTGATTTTTTTTGAATGAAAGATCGAAAGGATAAACAATGCAGATTTATTTTCATATTTACCAAGGGTGTCAATATTAGTGGAGGGCACTGTGTGTGTTCATATATCATACCACAACAAATGTTATGTAAACTATCTTTATAACATTTGTTCACAAAATGTTCCACAGAGAAAACAGCATATGGTTTTGGAATGAAATGAGCATGAATTAAAATGTTTTGGTAAACTATTTCTTTCCAAATTAACGTACATTTTACATTTCAAATTAGCTTCAGGCAATCTTTGAAATAACGATCCACTGGCTCTCCACTCTCCATCTTCATCACAAAAAAAAGAAAGAAAAATAACTGCACACTCAGTATGCTAAAAGTGCTCTCTTTCCCACATCCTTGACCTACTTCATATTTTTCTTTTTCCTTGCTGCTTCTCTTAGTGAGCTGGGTCAGATGATGTTCAATTAAAAAAAAAGTGCAGGCCGGGGCAATTCCGAAGCAATAAATCTGCAAAACAAAGTCAATCCAAGGTGAAGACCAGAACAGTGAATTACACATCACTTCTGGACTTCTGGAATCTAGAAATCTGCCATAAATCTATCTGTTGCCTTGAGTCAATAAGCAGCCTCGCTCACTCATTGCCAGAAGGGTTTAATCATTTCTAAAAATATTTGTCATAAAGCATTAATTTCAAGCCGGATTTTCTCCATAAGTCTCTCATTAGTAAGAGGGATTCCTCACATTCACGACGACAGAGGAAGGCGGCTGTTCACTTTTCAGTCATACAAATAGTTGACTACCTGTCTGAATATATGATGAAGAGGCTTTGAATTGATCAAAGTCAGGCTTTCAAGCGGCATTAAAGGTAAGACAGGCCAGTAATACAGACCAAAGCCTTCGCTCAAAGCACCACATGACGGAGCAAATTGTGCACTAGAATTCAAAGGCAAATACTCTTGGAGGGAATTTCTGTATTTTCTGTGTATTTTTTCCTGTTAAAAGCACAGTTTAATATGCAGTCAACTCCTTGATAGATTATTTTATTAAATAAAAGTGTAAACAAATGTGCCAATCAATGGTGTGAGATTAGGGCAGGTCCCCCTACCAACTGTGTAACTCCACTAGGTGGCGCTAGTGAGAGAGACACTTCACCTTTAATAGGGATATACCGTACTCAAACAGTAGACGTGCTAGCAACAGCAAGGTCTTGAGGTCAATTTTCAATGTGCAGTGTAAAAGTACGACCATATTAGCGAAATTTCAAGGGCAAAAATGGTCCATTATATTGTCAATAGTGCAGTGATTTATGAAGCTCAGAACCAAGCAGCTTCCAGGTGTTCAGCACTGTGAATTCACATGCTCAACTTGAACCTGTTCCCATTTCAATTCCTATTGAAATTACTGGAAAATTCGCTCAACAACGGTAAATGTGACCACACCTTGTGTCGCTTTGGTTAAAATGCATCTCCCTAAATGCATTAATGTACTCATGGAAAAGTTGACTAACGGACAGGGCTGGGTAGTACATGTAATCTGGATTACGTAATCAATTTCCAAAAATTAATATGGATTCCAAAAATTAATATTTAGAATGTATACAACATTTTTAAATACTAGTAATCAGACTACAGTTACTTTTTTATTGATACATGATTACATTTAATCATTGATTCATAATTAATTTATTAATGCATTACTGTCTAATAAATAAATAAATAAAATTCAGGTTCTCTGATGTCGGTTAACGGTCACATGGCATGTATAAACAATTTTTTATCTTGATTATTTTTATTTTAAAAGTTGTTGTTTTTTAATGATTTAATCACTGTTAAACCTGTTATACTGTTAAGGTGCTGTATGTAACTTTTTTGACTGTACTAAAGAAATACCTTAACATGTTTGCTGAGATTTAGGAAACATGCCTAGTTCACAAACTTGTTTCCCAGAAAAACAATGCTACAGCCAGTTGTGCTTTTTGTGTCGGAATGTCTGTTTTTGTTTAGGCCTTTGAATCTGACCGCTGCCAATTTATCAAATAGTAGTTTGACTCCCTGTGTTGCCAGTTGGTGGAAAACACAGCGTATTGGAAGCCATAGAAGCCAGCAAACAAACTGGGTCAGAGATCGCAGATTCTACCCGACCTAAAAAGCCTTGGCATCCATCTAAAAAGCGCTATGTCCAGAGGCAAATTAAAACACGGATAAATCAACTCATCAACTTACAGTGTAAGGCTCGTCGCCTTCCATAGTCAATTGCACTTGTTCCTGTTGCGTGTCCTCAATCTGGCAACCAGCATGAGCAATGAGTCTGAATATATTTTCTTTCTCTTTGTATTTCTATATCAATATGGTACAACATTATCCTATTCAAATCAATGTGATAAACGAGTTAGGTCAAAAGTAATCTAAAAGTAATCAAAAAGTAGTCCGATTATATTACCTTAAATAAGTAATGCAATGGATTACATTATAACTACCCAGCACTGCTTACAGAGAACATTGCCAAGATGATGACACATCCGTGTGTGTGTTTCATCTGTGCTTTTAAGGAAATCGAATAGGGGAAGAAAGTCAGGCAAGGACAGAAACACATTTTGACCTCATCTCAAATCAAAAAGAGATGTGTAGAGTGAGTCCATGTGCACTCTCAGACATTTGGTGAGTGATAGCTAGGCCATTCAGTGACAAGCTGTTTAATCAATGCCTTTTAAACCGCTGCCACCTCATCACTTACAAAGCAGGAGACCACACGAGTCAAGTGCACTGTGAAGACTCAAGGACTCGGATTGTCTTAGGCGGCCACGGCACTTGACCACATCCTCCACAGCCAGAAAACCCTAGAATTAACTTGGGGTGTGATGAAACTGTCACACAAAATGGCGAGCAGTCAAGGTGATTTCAAATTTTCTCTCACCGGATGTGACTTTGAGGGCAAGTCACCTTGTGAGAAGGTGAAGAACATATCGGCCAGGTTCTTATGGCAGTCCGCTGGGACTGAGGCCTCAATAACTGCCTGCCTTAGGGAGGAGAGGTGGCAATTAACATACTTGTCAGTTATCTTATTCATGCGAGGAACCCAATTATACACATAGTACTCCAAACTAGGGCATGGATTTAAACTGGAGTGTTCCTGTAAACAGTCCTAAATAACTTGATAACATCATCTAGCATTAGCAGAAATACACGGCGTCAGTGCAGCCTTTGATCCTAAGGGGAAAAAATTTATTAATGCATCATGAAATAGTTCAAGTATGAAATTGTTTTCAATAGCATCACTATTTAAGGTTAGGGGTTTACTCGAATTCCCTGACCCTAAATATTAACACTTTCCCTGCCATTGACGAGTTGACTCGTCATTCATGAGAAAACTCTTCCCTGCCATTGAGAGTTTTTATGGCTTTCCGTGTTTCCACTGTAATACGCTTGGGGGCGCTATTACACATCTCCTAAAGGAGTACAGTATCTCCAGATCAAAACAGGCAAAAAAGAAGCAGAATCTAGCAATCTCATACAGTATGTAAGCAGATGCATATGAAAAAGAATGCGATCATCAACAATATACAGCATATAAATCAAAACGGCCTAATGTTACTGAATGAAATGTTGATCCATGACGAGCTGTAGGACTGTGAAGCTTTGGGGGTGTTGATGGACTCTATCTGCTCCATTTGTGTTTGCTCATTGTACTTTTTATGAAACTTACCCACATTAAAGTATTGATTAAATAAAAGAATGCATGAAGCTAGATTAAAACAGGTTTTTCGTTTAAAAGCAGGAGCTCGGTTCGTTCTTTTGATATATTGCATGTTCAGATATTCATACAACAAAATATTTTTAGGGGCCATGACATTTTTGTGAAAATGACCAAAAATGCTGGCGGTGGCTGGCAATTGTTTTTAAAAAACGCTGGTGGGAAAAAGAGTTAAATAGTTATGTAACTCACTCCGCATCGACACTTCAAATTGTGTAGAGGAGATATTACTAAATCACAAAGAACACATTAGCAAGTGCATAGCAACATGCTAAAACACTCATAACATCACAGCAACTGCATAGCAACATAGTAAAAAACATCCAGAACACTGTGACAACATCTAATATTACTCAGAGCACATTGGCAACTAGTGTTGTAGTACTCGAGACCGGTCTTAAAACCATTTTTTGAAGGTCTTGGTCTTGTCTCAGTCTCGACCACATTTGTACTCGGTCTTGTTTTGGTCTCAGACTTGGAGGACTTAGGATTTTGTTTCAAGACCAGTCAAGATCACAAATGCTGGGATATTACTAAATTGCCGGTGCATTGTCTGATTTATTTATTAACATCATTAATGTGATTGGATGTAAAACTTACTACTTCAGATGCAACCAAAAACTTATTTCTAATTTGACTTATTTATTGTGCCGGTTCAGAAATTAATGAGGGATTGTGTCAAAAATTTCACCAAAATTAATACAAATGCTCACAAAATTCAAGATATTGTTGCAAAAAAAAAGTTCTTGTATGAGATCTGGATTTTTATACTATAACGTGATATAATTAAGCAATATCACAAGAGCAAGAGAGCTGTTTTCACAAATTTGAGCATGACTGCAAACATAATATAGCTTTCATACAAACATTCAATAATGAAAAAAAAAAAAAAAACATTTATGCATTTGTAATTTACCAATTCAGATGCATCTTCTGTACCACCTCTGCAGTGCAAAGATGAATTTTGTTGTTAATGATTTCATTTGACTGGTAACAGCTCTATATAGTGTCTTATTCTAATTATATTTATTGATTAAAATAAGTAATTTCTCATGCAGTAATGTGGATCTTTATGAACTATGGTCTCACCCTGCCTTGGTCTTGATCTTGTCTTGGTCGTAACCCTTCAAAAGTCTTGGTCTTGGTCTCGGATTAGGTGGTCTTGACTACAACACTACTAGCAACTGCATAGCCACATACTAAAAATCACTTTAGCAACTGCATAGCACTGCGCTAAAATCACACAACATCCTCTAATCATTCAGAACACCCCAACAACTGCATAGTAACTAAATAAATACACAGAGAACACCTATCTTAGAACTGACCTAACAACTCCCACCCAAGCATCAGGTGGCAAAATTTTCAAGAACTCACATTTTCTTCAGAAAATGTATGAATCTAGTTTCTAAGTAATTTATTAAGGCCCTTTTACACGTTGTCAGTCGGTAAGGTATGTGATATTCTCAAAGAGGAATCGGCAATACCAAGTAATTGTCTGCAGTAAGTACAATAACGTACATTAACACAATGTACTTTTATCCTCCCACAGATCCTTCTCTTAAATGCACATTAAACCCCCTTAAGCACAAGTACAGTCTTGCATTCAGGTTTGCATTCTGTGACTCTCTGCAGTCTGAGTCATGTGTGGGACGGCTCACCTCCTGATTTATTCTAGCCCAGGGCTTTCTCGCTCATTACAAATTGGCCAATTTGCTGCTGCTCCCTCTTCAGTTTCAAACACCTCTTACAGCCAGCAAATACACCTAAACTTCCCTATTGCAACCAGATGTGAAATGGGTGAGAGACACACAGCTTACTGGTCTCTGACCTTCGTTGGCTGTCTTAAATAAAGCAAATCGGGGCGAGGCAATATCCGGCCATGCAATCCACTTCACCGGCACTCAGGACGAACAACGGTGATGGGCAGTATATATAAGCCATTCCTTTTATGAGCTTTGAGGATGAAATTCCAATCTCTAAAGGGCTGACGGGGAAGAAGCATCCTAAGGAAAACTATAGGGACTGCACTGAGCAGTCAAAATGAAGGTAAAGGCCATCATTAATCCCAAAGGGGGACATTCATACATTGCGGTGCAGATGGATATGGATCTCAGCTTGTGCCCGCATGCCCCCCCCCCCCCCCCCCCCAAGACAGCTGACAGCAGTATGACGGTGGGGGATATGTTCGACTGTGACAGCCCCATAAGCAGAAATGATGGTCGGGAGGAAGTAACACAGAGTTTTCTGACCCCCTTTGCCCTCCCCAGGGCACCCATGATAGATAAACAGCATTAGAAGAAGAGAAGCTGAAACAGACGGAGAAAGAAAGAGATACTACGATTGCTCTGGATAACATTAATATCGCTCTATCTTTCTTTCTCAGCCGCTCTAACTGCACGTCTTCTACTCCCACTCAAGTTACTCAAAATGGCTTGCCGGCATTAAGAGACTTAATGTAGTTGACGTAAATGCATTCCAATGACTCCAATGAGATATCTTCACTTCATATCCAGCTCGGGCTTACAAGCAAACATCATTTTATATTTACCCATGCACCATCAATATGTAATTCAACATATCGTTTTGCATACTGTGTTTTTCAAAAGCAAGGTGACAAGTAGCTGATATAATGTTGCTATTTATACAGTGAAAATCTGGGATTTATAATTTGAAATTAAAATTTCAACCTGAAAAAAAAGAGAAAAAAAAAACAGAAAATGCAATAAAGATAGATGGATGGATGGATGGATGGATGGACAATAAACACAATTTCAACTGAAGATATACCAAAACTTGAGTGATGTTTCCTTGTGAGAATGTTTTGTAACACTTTATTTTACAGTGTCATTGTTATGTTACATGTAGTTACTACATGTAGTTTACACAGCACTGTTTTCAACTGAAAACGGAAAACTTTTGATGCGTTTTGGCCGTTCATTTAAACGACAAAAGCATTTTGGCGGCCTGAAAACGGGTTTCTAAGTGCAAGGTTTTGAAAACACTGCCTTTACCATCTCCATCTAAACAACAAAAACGTGAATCTGTGAAAACGGTGACATCATGCGCAATGCGTGTTACATGTTCACGCATGCGTATTATGTGTTCACGGGGTGTTTCTTGACAAAGCGACATCGCCAACTACTGGTCTGGCATGCACAATACAGCCTTTTAGTCATTTTCGCAGATTCGTGTGAACGGGGATCGTTTTGACAATGTTGTCGTCTGTTTTTAGTACATTGTTGTCATGTAAACACACCCAAACTCTAATCCTAAACCTATAGTAAGTACATGCACTGTAAAAAATATTGTTGATTTTACTTAAAAAGGTAAGTAACTTGGTCGCCTTAAAATATTTTAGTTAATACAATGAAGGAGATTGGTTTAATCAACAGAAACTCAACATATTATGTTATCTGAACTACATAAATGATCTAAGTTGATTTGACAAAAGAAAAAAATGTTGTGATAACAAATCATGGAAATATTTTTACAGTGTGTAGTTATATTACTCAGTACTTAAAAGTATAATTACAGTGTAACAAATACACCTTAAAATAAAGGGTTACACTTTATTTTAAGGTGTCATTGTGTAATTATATATTTAAGTACTGAGTAATATTTAGTAACTACATGTACTTACTATAGGGTTAGGGTAGGATTAGGGTTTGGTTTAGGGTTAGTTGCATGTAATTATGCATAATTTACTGTTATTACTATAGTAAGTACATGTAACATATGTAACAAGGACATTGTAAAATAAAGTGTTACCAAATAAGTGTAACCGCATTATCACATTATATTTTCATGTAAATGCAAGAATAACTTGGAAAAGTTCAGTATGGTATATACATATCATTTACAGCTGGTGTTAGGTAATCATGTGAAACTTTTCTCTTCACCTCTTCTTTTCAAAACCTTCTCAATCACTGTCCATAACTTTAACACTCTAGTCCTAAATTACACATCACTACCCTCAAAGTCAATACTCCGTAACCATGAAGAATGAAACCATCTAGGTGCCATTTAATTACAGGCTGCTAAAGGCTGAGAGATGTTGAGAAAATGGCCGGTAATCGCTCCTAATGTAATGACCACCTTAGACACACAGGTCTAAAAAAGAATCAACTTTTATTGAAATTTATGTGAGTCTTTACCAGGCTCTAGGGGCTGCCGTAGATGGCGTGACACGTGAGAAATAGGAAGTCTTGAGTTTGCTGCTGGCCTTGTTGCTCAAATAGCAAACAGGTCAATAAGCCATCATTACTTCTCTTCACAGCCGGGTGGCTGCAAATCGACTGCCCGCAGGTCCATTTGAGGGATTAAAGAGAGGGGGTAATGCCATTTTGGAAGACGAGACTGCACAGCTCATCTTTTCTCTGTGCTAAAACAGCACACGTGAATGGCGGATGCTGAATGGGGCCACGTTCGCTCACTTTCTCCGTAGGTGACAGCCCATAATCCTGTCGCCAGGGGCAGCGATGGAACGCTGCAGGCGAGGGATATTCATTTGGATCAGCATCCCCTAAAAATAATCTTTTTCTGCATGCGGCCACAGAGAAAAGAGATACTCGTGGAGATTATGCGAGTGATACCCATGATCCTCGGTGACTCAGGATAATAATATAATGTTTGCCCTCAGGGGCTGCTTTGGCTCAGTGGTGCTCCTGTGATCATTCACTCTCAAAGATCCACCATGTTCATTATTTATCTGTCCTTCTTGGGGATTTTTTTATCTTTCCCTGTTCAAGACAATATTTTTGTCATTTGTAAAAGATGGAAATGGGTTGCACAACAGAATACTATATGGAACCTCATGGATCATCAGGTTTTGAACAATGTTGTGGAGTTCATGTATGGCCAAAATTAAAATTTTGCCATCATTTACTCACTTGTATTACTATTTCTTCTGCAGAGAACAAAATAAGAAAATACTTTCTTTTTTTTGACCGTACAATGAAAGTGAACGGGGTCCAAAAAACAAAACAAAAAAAACATTGGACCTCATTGACTTTCATCATATGAAGAAAAACAAAAACAAATTCAAGGCATTTCTCAAAATGTCTTCTTTTATGTTCCACAGAAGAAAGTAAGTCATACAAGTTTAGAATAAATGTTAGATGACAATTTTCATTTTTGGTTGAAATATTTTTTGAAAGCAAATGGTGGGCAAACAAAAAGATAGTCTGAATATATAATATATGTTAATTCAGATTTGCGCTTAAATTATAATAAAATAATAATATAATAAATGAAAAAAAAGTTATAATTGTTTTCAATAATTAATTAAATGGTAACACTTTACAATAAGGTTTCATTAGTTAACGAAATAATAATGAACTGCACTTCTACAGCATTTATTAATCTTTGTTAATGTTAATTGCAACATTTTATAATACATTATTAAAATCAAAAATTGTATTGTTACTAATATTAACAAATGAAACCTTATTTGTATTAATTTAATTAATTAATTAATTCAATAAGTAATGAAAAACTTAGAGGAATCAACATAGAGGTCTTTAGTATGCTACGAATGCTAGACATTTTGCATTTTGGTGCAGACATGGGTGGCTCAGGTTCGAGTCACAACCTCCCCACAACCCTCCAGAGTCTCTTAACTTGACATTTTCAAGGACATTTTAACACATCTACTCCAAACTCAGAGCCAGCCTTCACAGACCCTAAACTATTCACGCTTTCCTACTGCATGCATGCATGAGGGAGAAGTGCGAAGCAAAGAGAAAAAAAGAGGGTGAACGTGCAAATATTTAATTCACGAGTGAATCCCAAAGGGCTGGGAGGGAAAATAATGTCAGTCGGTACATCTGTAATCCCACAGCGGGTCCCTGGGGCGGAGGAGGCTCCTCTGATATACTGTTATGATTTTATTATCACTCTTAGGCCTACATTAGGTGTTAGCAGGCTGCTGGGGATTAATGTGGCTCCTGTGATGAGGCCTGATCCCTAAGGTTTGATGGTTTTGTGGCGGGGCATGATGGATGGGTGGCGCCGACGGCTCCATGACACGCCGTGCACTGCTGATGTATTGTAAAATGAGACAGATACACAAAAGCTGCACGCCGCCACTGGCGGCCCTCGGTCGGCCGCCCTCCGCACTCCTGCATGGGTTATGCTGCTCCACGGGTCCATCCATCCATCTTCAGTGACTGCAGTGGTATGAAATGGCATTTATAGGGTGAGATTTCCTTCATAGCTCGGTCTGCTACAGCGCGGCAGGGTGGGAAATGGCAAATTTCCAGATGAAGTTTCTAAAATGAAAGAAAAATGCACTCGTCTTGACTGACAAGTCTTTTAACTGTTTGAAATGCGGTGCTGATGCCCCATGGGCCACATGGGTGCAACTCAAGATTCAACACTAAAAGCTCAGTTAACAGACAAAAAGAGGACATTTTTCAAACCTGCTTAACATTATTTCAGGCTTGCACCAGAAGTTCTTTTTCTGTCTGATTTCATATTTTTAGCAATGACCTTGAGGTTTAAAGTCCCAGTGAACCGGAAGTTGCAACTGATTTTATTTCAGTGCTGTGACGTATTTCCAAGTGAAACAGAATATTGAATAGAGGGCAGGGTTTTACTTCAGCACTCCTCCTCTCCATCTCTCGCTCATAGCAGACCAATGATTGGAGGGGAGTGTTTAAGGATATTCAAACCCAAGCCGTCAAACTGACATCATCTGAGAAGGAACGCCATTCCAGACCGGAAGTAACTTTTCAGATTTTAATTAAAGATTACAACAGCAAACTAATTTTGGTAACACACTACAATACGGGTGCACTAATATGCATAAATTCATGCTTAACTAATGCACAGATAATCATGAGTTAATGTATGACTCATGAAGAACTAAACCATTTATTAATGATTACTGCATCATCATACTGCACTATTAACTAATTGTTAAGTAATATGTCATTGTGGTTATGAGTTTTGTATTAATTTTGAATTAGTAAATAGTCATGTGCATCAACAAGTAAAGTCATAACATAATATACCTTTGCAAATCGTTAGCTAATGATTAATTAAAGCAGACAACTGAAAGTTGAAATGCATGGCTTTGACCCATTGTAGTAATTAACATATGAATTTACACTATTAGTTAATATAATATGTTATTAGGGAATTAATACAATATGACACATTTAACTAATAACAATTTAATGATTACTTAATCTATTAATCATATATAATCTTCATTAGTTGCTGATGCAGTAATCATTAATAAATGGTTTAGTTCTTCATGAGTCATACATTAACTCATGATTATCTGTGCATTAGTTAAGCATGAATTCACGCATATTAGTGCACCCGTATTGTAAAGTGTTACCCAATTTTTTTCAGTGGATTAATTGTTCACCCTAAGACCAGTAATGTTTGCTAACAAAGTAAATAAGGACTTTAAATGTGATTAATTGTGAAATCTGAAAGACGGGGATTGTATCATGTGTATTGGACAGGTTTTTAATGTTGTTTGTGTGTCTATGTGGTGTTTTTAATATGCTTTCAGACAAACCATGTGCAAATTCATAAGTCAACACCATTGTTGAGTATTTTCTCCTTAAAACTGCAGTGAACCAAAGACAGTCTCAAAAACACAGTTTGAAATCACTGGTGTTTCTGACGTCACACACTACCTTGTAACCAATCACGTCAAAGTGTGGGCGGGGCTTTATATCATTAACTCAGAAGCAGGGGAGTCTCAAGAGAAGCAGGTTATTCCGGTATATTTTTCTGCTGATATGAAAAATCTGGTACTTTTAGCAATATAAATTATTTATATGAGGTATATTGCGATGTTATGATGAACTACTATATGCCTTTCTCCACTGATGTTCTAATATGTTTTTAAGCATTTTAAGAAGGCAGACTGAGATGGCGAACAGGAACATGGTTTGTGTAACATTAGCAACACATTATTAGCTGTTTGATAAGCAAAATGCTAATCATATTAATGACCGTTATGCGTCAGACTTGTAAAGAGCGACACCATTGTGCAGCGTTTACTACAGTAACTTGAGTAAATTTGAGCGAGTGGATCTCTGAGCTGTGTGAGTGAGTGGAGGCGGGGCTCATTTGCATATTCATTGATCTGCGTATACTAAATGAAGCAAGGGTGTAGAGTTACATTTTTAAGGCATGAACAACTTTTTTTCACAGGAAAAAAAACTTTTAATTATGTCATTTTTAAAAGAACTTTTATTCTCACAGACACAGACTGTAAGTATGTTTTCCTTTTTTAAGAATTTGCTACTGACTATTCAAACACGAGTTTTGAGAAGTATAGAGTAGCCCTTGTTTGTCGTTTCTACGATCACAAATGCAGACACATGGTTTTATGTTTACATAGTGTTCTCCCCCCGTAGTGCAACGCAACACGTAAAAAGACAGTATAAGTCATTATAATCAGTAATTATGTCCCCAATGGATGCAACAAATGCTTCGTTTATAATGGGTTATATTGTCTTTGTATCGTCTTTCTGGGACACGGCTTCACTATCAGTATTGCTTTGGGAGCTGATGTTCCAAATATGGTAAGGGCCATGACATTACCAGCACACGCTTAAGGTATTTGGGCCAATCACAATCCACTAGATCGCTGGCCAATCAGAGCATGCCACACTTTTCAGAACGATGAGCTTTGTAAAAATCGACGTGTTTCAGAAAGACGGGGCATAGAGGAGCAACAATAATGTAAGATATGTGTAAAATAATGACTTTTTTGAACCTAAAACTACGTAAACAAATTGCATTAAACCAAATACACAAAATAATGTTCTCTTTAGAACTGTCATATGACCCCTTTAAAATAATTAGCTAAAACAATTAGAGCTACATAAGCTATGTTGTAGTATTAGGAGTATATAAGTATTTTACAGAAGAATACCTTGAAAATACTGAGATACGGTTAGTGGAATAACTGTGAAATAAGCAGAACCATGACTGCATCACCACCTCGGGTATTGATTCAATTTTTTATTATCTCCGCGTCAGTTACTCCTTAAATATACATAAACATTTTCTGAATTCTAGACCTATGCTTTTTATGGGTAAATAATACATATGAAATAAAGTTACTGCTATTTTCTCGGTCGGTCGTAAGTCGTTCATCAGGTTCCTGATACTATCAGTGCACATTCACAGTCATTAAAAGGCATAATTTAACAGTGTGACGATGTTGCTTTTATTAGCCTTTGGAAGCAGATTGCAGAGAGTGTTTCATCCTGTTGCGCTCTCTCTCTTTCTGTTGTAGTTTTCAAAGAGAAGGAAGGATGGAAGGAGGGAGGATTAAAGAAAATACCAGGAGAGCAGTGTCACTGTAGTGGATCACATAATGTGGAATTACTGCCACAATATACAGCTTTCTCTCTCGCTCTCTCTAAGGAAGTTTAGCCTGATAACCAGGCTTATGATATAACCCAATCTGAAGAAGGAAAAACTAGTAGAGAAAGTAGAGCGGGAAAAACCTCTCAGAACCCCTACTTGGATACTACTTAAGATGCTAAGTAGGAAACCAATTCAAAGGGAAAGCGATTATTTTCATTTTTTAGCTAACTATTCAATCCATAATGATATATGAGGGACAATAAATGCTAACTAAATTATCCTAACGGATTAAGTAACGTCAAAACAAGTGAAAATAAATCTTTTTTTGTACTCGTTTTAACTTGGCAGGTAGCATCTGGCATGTCTAGACTAGCATGACATGAAGCTAAGCTGCAATATTTGCCAGAGAAATGCAGTCAGTTATGGTAGAGAGTGTTATTTACGATAGCTGTTCAGCGTGAAATACATCAGTATATGTGCTCTCTCCGGTGAATACAGCATGAGAAAACTTCATATCACATTTACCGACACTGGTGGCTAAGGATGTGAGTGAACACACTCGGATGTTTTTCCAAGTCTGGCTTGAATATGGGATGTTTTTGCCTCTTTTAACTGGATTTACTGTTGCAGACACCCCAAATACACACATTTTGATATATCCATAGACACACATGCACATATGCATAGGCTTTAAAATCTTGAACGTCAACTGAGGTGAGTCTAGTCAGCTTGGTGTACACTTCGGATGGCAAGGATGGCTTGGATCATTGGTCTCAGCCTTATTTAGATATTTCTCAAAGACCATTTTAAGGAATACCACCTTATTACTTTCCTAAAAGCAATATATTGATCAAATTTTTAGTTAACATTGTAGTCATTCTATGACAAGAGCACCATGTCCATAACATCTGATGTGCACTAAACACTAAAATCTGATATTAACCCTTGTGCATCACTATGGACATTTTTGTCTTTTTCAGTTTATTTTTAAAGTTTTTATTTTGATCATTTTGTTAATGCTAACTACATACATTTTGGCACAGGTGTGTTTTTTTATTGGAATTTTACTATTTCACCCCCATTTCCTTTAAAAAAATCAATTTTGCACTAGGTACACAAAATAGTTCCACTTAGCATCGTTTGGACAAAAATGTCCCCATTGGAACCCATGAAAACTGCCATTTTTAATCCCATTGCCATTTAACTATAACATGACGCAATCTTTGTTAATAGGCTTTTATTCTGTTGGCAAGGCTTCAAAATTTAAATTTTTACTATTTTTTACCAGATGGTGCTATTTTTTCAGGTTTGGCCTATAAAGCAAATACTCACTTTATTTCTGTTTTCTGCATCTGCGTATTATAAAGACAATTGGATAAATTATGCAGCTGTAACTGTGTGGATGTGTTGGTATGGATGTCAGAGAGTGGTTTGTATGTGTGTAATAAAAAAAATGTGTGTGGGTGTGCGTGCGTGTGCTTGTAATATTTGAGAGAGAAAAACTGAACTGTACTGCAAATCACAAATCCAAACACTGTGTGTATCAGTGGAGCTTTGCTGGCATCTAATTGGGGAAAATGTGGCACTGCGCCCAAACAAAATCTTACTAAAAGCTCATTTTTTGAGATATTAACCTCAATTTTTTAGATTTATGGCTTTGATTTTCTAGCAGTTTTAGAGTTCAAACATGTTTCATCAAAAATATTTTTTATATAAAATATTATTCATAAATGTAAACCTCTGTAACTTTTTTTTGGTTTCACTTTTTAAACTTTTTTGACTTCAACAATAATCTGCCAAGGGTCTTCTTTAAAATGAGACCAAACTATGCTCCCAATATAACATTTTTCATGACAGTTTTTTGACATGGACATTTTTGTCCTCTATGGACCTATGTGTAACTTTTTTAAATTGATGCACAAGGGTTAAGTGTTTTGCGAGCTTAAATATAAAAATCAAAAATATTATATATTAGGTATAAACTAATGTTTAAAAAAATCATGTGATGGTGTATTTTGTTTAATATTTTATATGCAATGAATATTGTATATGCATTTAAAAAAACAATTCGAATTTATTTTAAATAAAAAAAAATTAAAAAAACTATATTTTTCAATATATTTTTATTTCTCCATTAAAAATAATAGTAAACTGTTATTTTGAATGACATAATGAAGAGGACGTGACACCATTTGAGTTTTCAAAATGTTATTTTTTCTGAAAAATTCTTACTAACCCAGTGTATACAGATTTGTATTATATTTTTGATAGAAGTCTCTCAGATTTACCAAGGCTGCATTTATTTGATAAAATAAAATAAAAATAGCAATACTGAAATATTATTACAATTTAAAATCGTTTTCTAAGATCTATTTATTCTTGTGATGGCAAATCTGAATTTACTCCAGTCTTTAGTGTCACATGAGCCTTCAGAAATTATTCTAATATGATGATTTGGTGCTCAAGAAACATCTCTATTCTTATATACAAAATTTAAGTTGTGCTGCTTAATAATTGTGTTGAAACCATAATGCATTTTTTTCAGAATTCTTTGATTTATTTGAAACTGAAATATTTTGTAAAAAATATACACTCACCTAAAAGATTATTAGGAACACCATACTAATACTGTGTTTGACCCCCTTTCGCCTTCAGAACTGCCTTAATTCTACGTGTTATTGATTCAACAAGGTGCTGAAAGCATTCTTTAGAAATGTTGGCCCATATTGATAGGATAGCATCTTGCAGTTGATGGAGATTTGTGGGATGCACATCCAGGGCACGAAGCTCCCGTTCCACCACATCCCAAAGATGCTCTATTGGGTTGAGATCTGGTGACTGTGGGGGCCATTTTAGTACAGTGAACTCATTGTCATGTTCAAGAAGCCAATTTGAAATGATTCGAGCTTTGTGACATTGTGCATTATCCTGCTGGAAGTAGCCATCAGAGGATGGGTACATGGTGGTCATAAAGGGATGGACATGGTCAGAAACAATGCTCAGGTAGGCCGTGGCATTTAAACGATGCCCAATTGGCACTAAGGGGCCTAAAGTGTGCCAAGAAAACATCCCCCACACCATTACACCACCACCACCAGCCTGCACAGTGGTAACAATGCATTATGGATCCATGTTCTCATTCTGTTTACGCCAAATTCTGACTCTACCATCTGAATGTCTCAACAGAAATCGAGACTCATCAGACCAGGCAACATTTTTCCAGTCTTCAACTGTCCAATTTTGGTGAGCTCGTGCAAATTGTAGCCTCTTTTTCCTATTTGTAGTGGAGATGAGTGGTACCCGGTGGGGTCTTCTGCTGTTGTAGCCCATCCACCTCAAGTATGTGCGTGTTGTGGCTTCACAAATGCTTTGCTGCATACCTCGGTTGTAACGAGTGGTTATTTCAGTCAAAGTTGCTCTTCTATCAGCTTGAATCAGTCGGCCCATTCTCCTCTGACCTCTAGCATCAACAAGGCATTTTCGCCCACAGGACTGCCTTTTCACACCATTCTTTGTAAACTCTAGAAATGGTTGTGCGTGAAAATCCTAGTAACTGAGCAGATTGTGAAATACTCAGACCGGCCCGTCTGGCACCAACAACCATGCCACGCTCAAAATTGCTTAAATCACCTTTCTTTCCCATTCTGACATTCAGTTTGGAGTTCAGGAGATTGTCTTGACCAGGACCACACCCCTAAATGCATTGAAGCAACTGCCATGTGATTGGTTGATTAGATAATTGCATTAATGAGAAATTGAACAGGTGTTCCTAATAATCCTTTAGGTGAGTGTACATGTCTTTACTAGTTACTTTTGAGCAATTTAGTGCATTCTTGCTAAAATAAGTATCAAAAAAGTATAGTGAATATATTAACACTTCTTTGCCTAATAGAACATTTAAAATCTTAGAAATAAAATCAAACCGTTTCCAAAACAGAGAAACTCACTTGTTTATATTATATTATGCCTGTCACACCAATTAGAAATGACTTGACATTGCTGTAACAGAAACTATTTGTGTTTCTGAAAAGTTTTACTTATCAAATTCACACAGATTCTCTCTGAGGGTCACAGATAGACAACATGATGAACAGCTGTAAAACTCACACGCAGAGTTGTGTTTGCCCTTGAACAGGCTCATGTTCATGACAGCTGATTAGGTTCAGATCACTTCCTTTCATACACACCTCACTCATCAAGTGTCTTTTAGAGCTGCATGTTGCCAATCACCAGCTGACACGTTCTCATCTCACGCATAACAAACCTGAAATTGGCTTTAACACAAAGTGATCTCTCAGCCAGAAATCACGAAGAGGAGTGAGAATATATGTACACTGTAGAACAGCAGTAACACATTAACTAAAAAAAAGCAGAAAGCAACTCTGGTCTATTTGTGTGCATTGCGCAATTGGGTCAGTGATGTATAAGATTTATAGATTGTATAGTTTATAGAACCGTATGTTCCAGTGTTCTGTCGAAATCTGGTGCACCTACAGTATGTTTCTCCTTAAGGTATTGTTCCCCGTAGCGCCGCTATGATATATATGTTACTTTCTGATATTTTTCTGATACTGGTTAAGATCCCTCCCCATACAGGATAGAATCAACAACTTGTTACTTTTAAAATGCATCATTGCATGATGCACACAATTACTACGACATTCTTTTTTAATCTTGATATAATTGTGCATCATTAGAAATATTTATAAAGGACCTATTACGCTTTAAATATATATATATACACTCACCTAAAGGATTATTAGGAACACCTGTTCAATTTCTCATTAATGCAATTATCTAATCAACCAATCACATGGCAGTTGCTTCAATGCATTTAGGGGTGTGGTCCTGGTCAAGACAATCTCCTGAACTCCAAACTGAATGTCAGAATGGGAAAGAAAGGTGATTTAAGCAATTTTGAGCGTGGCATGGTTGTTGGTGCCAGTTACTGGGATTTTCACGCACAACCATTTCTAGAGTTTACAAAGAATGGTGTGAAAAGGGAAAAACATCCAGTATGCGGCAGTCCTGTGGGCGAAAATGCCTTGTTGATGCTAGAGGTCAGAGGAGAATGGGCCGACTGATTCAAGCTGATAGAAGAGCAACTTTGACTGAAATAACCACTCGTTACAACCGAGGTATGCAGCAAAGCATTTGTGAAGCCACAACACGCACAACCTTGAGGCGGATGGGCTACAACAGCAGAAGACCCCACCGGGTACCACTCATCTCCACTACAAATAGGAAAAAGAGGCTACAATTTGTGACATGGTGCATTATCCTGCTGGAAGTAGCCATCAGAGGATGAAGCAACTGCCATTTGATTGGTTGATTAGATAATTGCATTAATGAGAAATTGAACAGGTGTTCCTAATAATCCTTTAAGTGAGTGTATATATATATATATATATATTTTTTTTTTTCAACTTTCTTTAGTGTGTAATGTTGCTGTTAGTTACTGAGCCAAAATTCCACTCTATATGGAGTGGAACGCCTCGAATGTAGACGCCTCAGGAATGTACACATCACAATATTCCTAATTTAAATCATTTCCACCCAAGCCATATGCAAAAGCCTGGTTGAGTTGTGTTAGTATAGTGTGTTGAAGGGGCGAGATAGTTCCGAAACATGCTCAAAGAGGTTGACCAATCACAACACACTGGTGTAGCTGAACAATCAGAGCGCATATATATATTTTTTTTTTTTTTTTTTTTTTTTTTTTTTTTGTGACAGTAATTTCTTAGGCTGTGTTCACACTTGTAGTTCAGTTATCTTGGTTCTTTTGGTCTGAAAAAAGAAAATGATACATTTAGCCCTGGTTCATTTGGTACAAAATAAAGATACAAAGCAAAATAAGGTCACAGCCTTTTTGGGACAGCTTTTATGATGTATATTTTGTGACAGATGTTACCAAACATCCAAAACAATGCTGTGTGCTAAATGCGGTCTTTGTATGTGCATGCATACACCGATCAAGCATGAAGACAATTAAAGTGAATAACACTGATTATCTCTTCATCACGGCACCTGTTAGTGGGTGGGATATTTTAGACAGCAAGTGAACATTTTGTCCTCAGAGTTGATGTGTTAGAAGCAGGAAAAATGGGCAAGTGTAAGGATTTGAGCGAGTTTGAAAAGGGCCAAATTGTGATGGCTAGACGACTGGGTCAGAACATCTCCAAAACTGCAGCTCTTGTGGGGTGTTCCCGGTCTGCAGTGGTCAGTATCTATCAAAAGTGCTCCAAGGAAGGAACAGTGGTGAACCGGCGACAGGGTCATGGGAGGCCAAGGGTCATTGATGCACGTGGGGAGTGAAGGCTGGCCCGTGTGGTCCGATCAAACAGACAAGCTATTGCTCAAGAAGTTAATGCTGGTTCTGATAGAAAGGTGTCAGAATACACAGTGCATCGCAGTTTGTTGTGTATGGAGCTGCATAGCCGCAGACCAGTCAGGGTGCCCATGCTGACCCCTGTCCACCGCCGAAAGCACCAACAGTGGACACGTGAGCATCAGAACTGGACCACGGAGCAATGGAAGACAGTGGTCTGGTCTGAAGAGTCACATTTTCTTTTACATCACGTTGATGGACGGGTGTGTGTGGCTTGGATGGCCGGGTGAGTGGAGTCCATGCCTCGACGGGTCAGGGTTGTTTTGGTAGCAAAAGGGGGACCAACACAATATTAGGTCATAATGTTATGCCTGATCGGTGTATGGTGGTATTTTTACCTGTGAAGAACTTATAAAATGATTAAAGGAATCAAAGCAGTGGCAGGAACTCTTCCATTACACACACAAACAAGGATCTGCTGCAAGAAGATGGTGGTTCTGATGCCTGAACTGAACTGTAAATGGGCAACACAGCTCCTCTGATGAGAAGGTTACATCTTGTGACATCATATCCTGTTTTTGGTTCATTTAGATGTCTTCCATCTGTGTTGTGTTCATATTTCAATCAAACGCTCTTTTCAGGGGTTCTCGGTCTGCTTGTTTGCTACGCACTTAGGATCGTATAGCAGCGTTCACACTTATTAAAATGAACCACACTAACAAAGCAATCGCACCAGAGTTCGTTTTAATTGAACCAAACATGCAAAGTGTGAACACACCCTGTCAGGAGCGCAAAATTTACAAGCAAAATCAATCGAATCAATGATTTTTAAGACACTATAATAACATCTTTCACCATGGGATGGGAGAACGGATTCCGAGATGGATTTTATGTATTCATTTATTTTGTTATTATTTATTTATGTATGTATTTGTGATCCAAAGCTGTGAGAGGCCTCGGAAGCCTGGGAAAGGGCCTTGATTATATATAATCAACTAAATAATTTCACAAGACAAACATGCCTAGAAATGTATCAGTCCCCATATTAGGGACCTTTTCGCCCCTCATCTATTTCACAATTTGGAAGAATCGAAAAGGTTTTATACAAAATAATATAAGTCTCCTTTTCTATATAGAGATAGTTGAGTGTCACATTTGCACTAGTAAATTGCTTTATAAATGCATCTAGAAAAAAATCTGACTTGCTTCTCTATAGTCCATTTTTAGCTTTTTCAATGAATAAATATGACCTGTAAAAGACTTAAATAAGACTAAATAAACATATAAAACCGTATAAATATATTTTATTTGTATTTATGATATGAATGTGATATTTATGAAATGGCTAGATCTCAAGGTAAAGAAAAGTGATAGATTGATAATAATATCAAAAGAACAAAGGTCAACGAAGGGGAGTAAAGACACATATACACACCCATTTTCCACAAAGTTCAGGTGCTTAACATATGGCCAATTTTTTTCATCTGAATTAACTGTTTTGGCAGAACACAGAGATGTAAATATGTAGTGCATTGCGAGTTAGGTACACTGTGTTCGAGGGCTCTGAGAATCACAGTGTTGAGTTCAAACTTTGCTGCTTAAATCCCCAAAACAGTCTGAAGCCACCCCAGAGGGATCAATTAAAACCCATGATGCATAATCTGTCACACACACTCACTCTAATGTGAGATATTCATGAAGAAAGAGAGGGAGAAAGAGAGGAAAAGAGAGAAAGAAAGAAACAGAGAGGGAAGCAAAAGAAGACGAGACGAACCTCCTCTGTCACTGCTCTCAATGGGACCCTGGTAAAGTGGCACCTCAACAGAATGCAAAGTAGGAGAAAACAACAAACTCTATCCTCATAATGACATCCCGTATTTACATTTCATAGAGGGCTTTTCATTCCCATTAACACAAGAGAGGGTATGTTACAGTGTGTAAATATAGACCCCTGCGTACTGGGAGCATTATAGAGATTTCTTTTCAGTGATTCTGGCCATTATGCTACTAGTAAATATTTGCATGGGTCTCTCAGTTGAGCAATGCAAGAAGGCAGCACTTTTCTTGTGTATTTTGAAGATTTTGTAGATTACCGAAAATAATGTCTCTCGTTGAACTCATTCCTTGGTTTGGTAAAATGAGCAAAAATGTGTGTACGGTGAAGGGAATTTTTTAGTGACTACATTGTTGTATGGCAGTAGGTGGCGACAAGTGACAGTCAACGAATCATTTGTAGTGATCAGGGCTTGACATTAACACCCGCCAACCCGCCATTTGCGGGTGGATTTCAGCTGTGGCGTGTAACAGTCACTCCCACAAGCCACTTTGGCAGGTTGAATTTTATTGTAGTCTTCTCAGACTGCATCTGTTATAATCACATTCACATTATAACCAATCACACTTGATTGTGTTGAGCTTATGAATGCAATGTCAAATAATCAGAGGCGTTCAGATTAGCCGGAGTTTTGTTCAAAGCGCTCTCACTCACTGAAATCTGCACTCTCGTCATAAACAAAAGCAGAGATGTGCGTGCGATGTACGCAGGAGATTCATTCATCATACAGTGATTGACTGTTTTTGTTCTATTTCAGCAGCGAAAATAGTTTCAAACAAAGATCACAGCAGAACCATAACGCATCTGATGGGACTGGCAAAGTTGGCTTGACGTTGGACGTTTGATATTCGCACATATGTTACATATGGCATTGGTATACAAGTTTCTAACATCAATAGCATTTGAAGAGAATGACTTACAGTCATAAAACAAACTGCAAAGTGTTCATCTAGGTGTCAGGTATGATGCACACCTTTTAGATTTTTGATATTTATTCAAATAAACTGTCAAATGTATTTCACTAGGCTACTGTATGGGCTCACACAAAATATGCTAGATTTAAATAGTTCATGGCTGATAAAAAACTGATGAGAATATTGATTGAGAATAAATTATATTTACACCAAATAATCTTTTTTTCTTCAGACAAGCAACTGTTAGCGTTTCTCTGTCTAGATTAAGGAGCTTTACACACAACCTCACCAGAGCTAAATAGGCCTATTTGATGACCTGCCATGTTATACATTTCATGTAGACTTGATTTGGGTGTATATAGTGGTCTTTTACATATAGCCAACAACAAATTTCCCAGGAACAACATTTTGGCCAGTGAAACTGCTGAGTGGCTAGTAACTTTGGAAAACCACTAGCCACAGTGCCTGTTGAGCAAAAAAGTTAATGTCAAGCCCTGGTAGTGATGTGTTCCACTTTTACTGCACATTTTTCCCATTGTATTCCTATATAACACATACTAAACTATAACAGACAAAGTTTGATTCACTGATAAAAAAATATTTTGTGGTTAAGTAAATACTACAGAAAAAACATATGTAAATTCTAGCCTACATAAAAAAATTAGTATAGGCAAGAATTAAAAAAAAAAAGTAAATTCTATATTAGTACTCAATTTAAGCTTGTAGAAATTAAAGTGTAAATATCAACGTTATAAAATTAAGTAAAACTACTCAACTTTTGTGATACTGGTGTTCCCATCATGCACTGGGGCTTGAATAATTAATAAGGTTGATTTTTCGCTGCTGTATTTACACTGTTTTATCATTGCTTTTGTTGTTAGGTTTAGAATCTTGCCATTTTGTGACATTTGGAGTTAGGGTGACGATTTCTCATGGTGGAATACGGGACGGCCCCCACCAACAACACCCCCCTCCCCAACCCCTAGCCGGAAAAATTGTGAATATATTATTTTGCAATATCGATATAGTTATTTTAGTTATATCTATATATAATTATTTATATAAAAAAGAACAAAGAAGAAAATTACAAACAATAGGACAAAAAAAAAATACAGATACAAATTAAATAAACTACGTTGTTCAGGTACAGTAGGTTTATTTAACATGTACACACAATTTTTTGTTTCATTAACATTAATGAAACAGACAGGGGTCTTAGGCTGCTGAATATTGATCTGAGGGTCCAAAGAAATCTTGTCTAAACAGTCTTGCGTCTATGACAGTTTATGTCTTTTGCGGTTTAATATTCACAGACACTAACAGAATAAACTTACCTCACGATCCTCGTTGCTCTTAGAGCGTTTCTTCTGAGGTAAATTATTCCAGGATTATTCCTCACCACGTCTCAAAACGATGTAAAGTACATGAATCTCTCTAAACTCGATGTGTTTATTCGAGTTGATGTGGGCGAGGATACTCTCATGGATCGCGTCAGTATTTGACTTTCAAAAGAGCGCGCGCTCCGTGGGCGTGGACGCATTAGTGGATCGAAACAGCTGACATCTCTCTTTTTTCAAACAGATTACATTAACACAGAATATTTGTTTTCGATTCGATTTACATGATTTAAAACCTGACATTTCAACGTTTCTTTAGACATATGTCTCATGTTTGAGTGACTAATGTTCACTAAGTTACAGTTCATTTTCTGAAGAGTATCAGATTGGACTTCGTTGAAAGAGAGGTTGCGGATCGCGCATCATGTTTGTTTTCTTTATTTTGCAAAAAGCACAACATTTAGTTTTTATAGTGAGTATACACAAATAAAAGTAGATACTGATAGGGATACACGACGAGGCACAACCCTAACAAGGGGTTAGTTGTAACACACACGTTCCACACATTTACACTCACCTAAAGGATTATTAGGAACACCTGTTCAATTTCTCATTAATGCAATTATCTAATCAACCAATCACATGGCAGATGCTTCAATGCATTTAGGGGTGTGGTCCTGGTCAAGACAATCTCCTGAACTCCAAACTGAATGTCAGAATGGGAAAGAAAGGTGATTTAAGCAATTTTGAGCGTGGCATGGTTGTTGGTGCCAGACGGGCCGGTCTGAGCATTTCACAATCTGCTCAGTTACTGGGATTTTCACGCACAACCATTTCTAGAGTTTACAAAGAATGGTGTGAAAAGGGAAAAACATCCAGTATGCGGCAGTCCTGTGGGCGAAAATGCCTTGTTGATGCTAGAGGTCAGAGGAGAATGGGCCGACTGATTCAAGCTGATAGAAGAGCAACTTTGACTGAAATAACCACTCGTTAAGACCGAGGTATGCAGCAAAGCATTTGTGAAGCCACAACACGCACAACCTTGAGGGGGATGGGCTACAACAGCAGAAGACCCCACCGGGTATCACTCATCTCCACTACAAATAGGAAAAAGAGGCTACAATTTGCACGAGCTCACCAAAATTGGACAGTTGAAGACTGGAAAAATGTTGCCTGGTCTGATGAGTCTCGATTTCTGTTGAGACATTCAGATGGTAGAGTCAGAATTTGGCGTAAACAGAATGAGAACATGGATCCATCATGCCTTGTTACCACTGTGCAGGCTGGTGGTGGTGGTGTAATGGTGTGGGGGATGTTTTCTTGGCACACTTTAGGCCCCTTAGTGCCAATTGGGCATCGTTTAAATGCCACGGCCTACCTGAGCATTGTTTCTGACCATGTCCATCCCTTTATGACCACCATGTACCCATCCTCTGATGGCTACTTCCAGCAGGATAATGCACCATGTCACAAAGCTCGAATAATTTCAAATTGGTTTCTTGAACATGACAATGAGTTCACTGTACTAAAATGGCCCCCACAGTCACCAGATCTCAACCCAATAGAGCATCTTTGGGATGTGGTGGAACGGGAGCTTCGTGCCCTGGATGTGCATCCCACAAATCTCCATCAACTGCAAGATGCTATCCTATCAATATGGGCCAACATTTCTAAAGAATGCTTTCAGCACCTTGTTGAATCAATAACACGTAGAATTAAGGCAGTTCTGAAGGCGAAAGGGGGTCAAACACAGTATTAGTATGGTGTTCCTAATAATCCTTTAGGTGAGTGTACAGTGCGTTACAATGAGCCTCTATTAGAACTACCCTATTATATTTTATAAATTCTATTGAGAAACCATGAGAAAAAGGTGAATAAAGACTGAGAGTCAATGGGATTTACACAAACTGAGAAAATCAAAAAGCGTTAGGTTGTGCCCCGCTCTCCCCTATAACATTTGCCTGAATGACCAAAATCGACTGAGTATTTAGAGTCTCTTTGGCACTGATAAGAAAAAAATCGAGGCGGTCGCGCCGGCGTGATCTTCGACCAAATGCTTGGATCTAATGCTGCCTTCACGTGCTATCGGAAATGTCCTACTTACCACTTCTGCAGTCATGATTATGAGCTCATCGCATTCAAATTTTTACTTCAGGAGGGTGTTCGTGTCCAATTATTTAACTAGGAAACTAGTATTTACGATAATTCCGATAGCACGAGAAGGCAGCATATTAATACGGACATATATCCGCAGTTTTCACCGAGCTGTTTACATTCTCTTAAGCCATACCGACTGTATTTATGTCAGATACTTCACAAGATGGGCATTTTGATAAGTGTGTGTATTTGATCATCATTCAGGCAGAAAAAGAACTGAATTCGTGCTTCTGGTGTGTGTCATTCAACTTACTGCGCATAATAACCTGATAAACTCTTTTTGAAGATCCTAAATGTACACACGCGTTTCTTTGACATCTTCGCGCCTGAGTTAATCTCCTCCACGCTCTCTGATATCCCGCCTTCACTAACTGAAAGTTAATCGATAACGAATTGTGATTGGATAGTCATTTTGTTGTATGACGAGCTTGGCTACTTTTGATAGGCTATTCTCGCGTGACAGAAGACTAGTACTCACTCTATGATCACCCAGCCATAAAGAAATTTAGATGAAATGCGGTATAAAACATGTTTTTTTCATAATAAGTCGAGACATAAAAAATAGAGCTGAAATAGAGCTTTTTTTCATTCAACTGCTTGCTTGCATTTTTCAATGCAAAAACGTGTTCTGTTTAAATGGCTCACTATTCATTCAGGAACGAAAGAAGTGTGCACGTCATTAAATCCTGCACACTTTGGAGAAGTGCAATGGACAAATAGACAAAGCCTTTTTGAATTCAACTGCGCTGCTTTTTGTAAACGCGCTAGATTGACGTCTTTGACCACGCTCAACTTGTCAAACCTGCATCTCTTGACCTTGCTTTTTTCCCATTCCACTGTCCTGCATCTCACATTTTTTAAAGGCAAACATGCATTCTGTGTGCGAATGGCCCCTAATATATAAAGTAAGTTACTCAATATTAACTTCTTGTTTATTGAACGGTTGTATAAAACCACTTTTGGTTTTGATTGCACTTGCAATCATGCTGAATTTCAATACAGAAATGAAAAACACTCATCATTGAAGACTAACTATGTGTGTGAATTGTGGTTTTTTATTAAATAAATTATTGATCACCACCCTACACTCAACCATGTCACTTAAATAGAAGCTACACATTCCGGCTTTACATTTTTTACAGTAATCAACAGAATAGCAGAGACACTGTCACACTTTCTTCAACTTTGACAAAAATGTCGAAGCCAGTGCAAACATACACGAGTTTGCTGGTGAAGTGCATGAGAGTGCATGAGAAATCCACACACGAACAAAGAAAAGAAACTTTAAGATGTCCATTTGTGTCATATCAAAACAGCATGTCCTAACAACATGATGCAAGAGGCTGAAACTCTTTTGCATGTGTCACATGCAGACATGTACAACAGGCCCAAGCCATCAACGGTGAGACCAAAGCAACTTTGCCGTCTCACGGCTCGTCAAACTTTCGCAAATAATTCAAGAATTTCGCTGAAACCACTCTGAGTCTAATTCTGCACTCTCATGGGGGTATTTTCACAGCTTTGCTGGATTACAGCTAGCCCGAGACCATTAAGAGCTCATCTTTTATAGGTTCCTCACAGTCTGCACGAAGACGCCTTTTACACTGTCACAGCTCTGAGAAGAAACTATGACTCTATTACACTAATTAATGTGGTATGATGGCTGAGGAGTAGGCCGCGTGTCAACCAAACCCAAATGCAAGAGTTGGATAAAGGTCACATATATGAATGCTCAGACATGGTTATTTTTATGCAGCATATTAGAAGCAAAATCTAGCCAGAGAAAGTCTCTTTTGTAGTAATTTACATTTATGCAATTAGCAGATGCTTTTATACAAAGTGACTTACAGGAACAAAAGCAATTCGTCACACAGCCAACAATATATACGTAATAAACACCTTGCTGAAAAATCCAGCATAAACCAGCATGAATTCCATGTCCAGGCTGGTTTACACTGGGTTAGTGTCAGTAGGGCAATTCCAGGTGTATTAGACAGATTAAGAAGCGAGCTATGCAGAGAAGAAAAAGAAGATTTCTCAGTGTGTGTGTGTGTGTGTGTGTATGTTTCTGGTAAACCCTACTGTTCCTTGTGGGGACAAGAATTTTGGTCCCCATAAGGAAATTTACAAATTTACAAAAATGCTGAAAGTTTTAGGGGTAGGGTTAGTGGATAGAACTAGGAAAAAGCATTTGTTTTTTAGTATGCAAAGAAAACAGCACCTGGTTTCACTTTCATCTTGATTACACTAAATGTGAGATAAATAATGACAAATATATCAGATGACAAGTCAAAATAAAGAAGAAACATGAAGAATGATCAAAAGAAAAATATTACAGATAATAACTGTTGAGGAAACAAAGAAACGTCTTAGCAGGAAGAAGTCAATAAATTGTGCTTAATGTTCTCATAATAGGGGTTTTGTTGCATTGTGTCCATGTCTATTAAAGGAAAGTGGACAAAATGAACTTTTAGCTCAGGAAAACACAGCTAAAATGTTGATAACTCATCTTCAGTGTTGGGGAGTAACTAGTTACATGTAATTTAATTATAAAATAAATGTAACTGTAATCCGTTACAGTTACTGAGAAAAAATGTGTAATTACATTACAGTTACTAGGAAAATGTTAAGGGTGACAAAGGGGGTTACATATGAATATTTTCTGTAAAAAGCTAGGATGTGTTGAATAATATTAATTTGTTGCTTTGCCTTTTTTTGATGTGCATGATGCTTCCTGCCATTTAAAGGCCGTTTAGTAAAGCGGCGCTATTCTTATGCTTTTGATTGGTTCTCTTGTTTTTTGAATTTGCATGAAAATGATTAACAGTTGAAAACATTTGTTAGAAATTTAGAAAAGTTTTCAAAAAGTAATCATATATAATCAGTTACATTACTTTAATAAAGTAATTGAAATAGTTACACTACTTATGACGTTTTAAATAGAGTAACTTAACTTGTAATCAGTAACCTATTACATTTCCAAAGTAACCTTACCAACACTGCTTATCTCGTACTCATGGCGTGTCCAATCTGTTGTCCAATCAAATGATCTCTTGAATAAAGAATGTTTCTCCTCTAATACAGTCAATACATTGTCCAAGATTATATTAAAAGGACCTCCAAGATATTTCTTGTACTTCTGCTGTAATGACAAATCTGCTAGTTTTGAAACTTCCGTAGAGTTTGTTTCTGTTAATTGTTTGTGATAAGGGTGACTTTTTTTTAATTGTTTACCCACAAAAAGCAATTTCTACCAGATTATTATTTTATTTATTTTTTTGAGAACTTAAGCTAATTTTAAAGCTTGTTTCGTCTTATTTTAAATTAAGTACATTTTCTGAGGCCCCCTAGTGGGTCATTGGAAAAGTAAATGCATCAATACATCAACAAAAAAAGTTATTTAACAAACAAAGAACTTCATTCTTTGCACACCAACTCAAGCTGATCTCTCATAAAACTGAGGCTTTACATGATTTACTCCCATGTACAACTGTGTTGGTGGGGAATTCTTGTTTACCTCATTCCAGCTGCTATTTCACCTCAATATTCAAGATTTGTCCACCCTTCCCAAACAATCACTCCATGGATCAGTCATACCACCTTATCCACATGGAACTAGAATATTGTGTATGGCAAAGAAAGGGGCACAAGATGACCATATAGAGCTCAAACATCTGTGCTGGGGAGAAACTGCCAGCTCTAGCTGTGAGAACCAGAAGATCTGGCCGTGTCCACAAAATAAAATCTGACCAGACCAACACACACGCTCACTCACATGCACACACCCGCATCCAAAAGGACTCCGGTGTCAGCTTATATCTCGGCATCACAGTCATCTTCCAGCGTTCTCCGGCGCAGCACCTGTGCTCTGCCGTGGCCCTAATGAACCTTTGCTGCTGCATCCTGCAAGATCGCATTATCCCATATCGAGGCACGGCAGACAACAGGAGCCAATGTGCGAAAGCCGGAGAGCTGAGTGCTGACAGAGTGCAGAGTATTCCGTGTTATATTCCACCAAGACGTTTAATTAAACATTAGCCAGCTGTTGCAGCCAGCGCAGAAGGCCTGATAAATGACATGAGAAACACACTCGACTGCAGGCTCCGAAACACTGAGGCTCATTCTGTATTAAAGAGAACTCCAGTCTGATTTTGCCAATGGGTTTGTATTTGGATCGGGAAAGCAAAACTGACCTTACCATTCCCATCATTTTCGTCATGTGATGCTTTAAAAAAAGTTTTTTAAATACTACGAATAGCATAGCAATTGTTTTCACTTCACCATTCTACAAAAAAAGAATCATTTTATTAAAAAGACTTTAAATTGTGTAAATATATATATATATATATATATATATATATATATATAATATATATATATATATATATATATATATATATATATATATATATATATATATATATATTATATATAATATATATATATATATATATTATATATATTATATATATATATATATATATATATATATATATATTATATATATTATATATATATATATATATATATATATATATATATATATATATATATACACACACACTACCGTTCAAAAGTTTGGAGTAAGTAAAAAAAAATGAAATGTAAAGAAATGAATCCTTTTATTCAACAAGGATGCAATATATTAATCAAAGGTTAAAGTAAAGACATTTATTATGTTACAAAAGATTCAAATGCTGTTCTGCAAAAATTAAAAAGCACAACTGGTATCAACATTGAGAATAATAAGAAATGTTTCATAAGCACCAAATCAATGATTTCTGAAGGATTATGTGACACTGAAGACTGGAGTAATGATGATGAAAATATATTTAAATAATATTACAATGGAAACTTAAGCTTTATAGAATATTACTGTTTTTATTGCATTTTTTATAAAAAAAATGTAGCCTTGCCCTTGGTGAGATTTCTTTCAAAAACATATATCATATAATAAAGTATATTAAAGAGTACATAACACACACAGTTTCTGCCAATCTCATGTTAATCTTGAGTGCCTATAGAGTAGTATTCCTTCATATCTCCAAAGAGTCTTTAGTTTTATTATATTTATAAAAGACAGATACGCTGTACCGATTCTTTCCAAAAATAGCCGAACTTGTGAAGGCGTGCATTGGGCGGAGCTAAAGAATCTCGAGCACACACACACTCCCTGGGTAACTTTCTATTCACTATACGTTCGTGTTGTTCACATTATATGCACTTACGTGCCGATTGCCAACAAAACACACACATTTGATGCAGTTTCACACCGCCTGCAGTTTCCACTCATGACCGGGAACAAACACACACTTGCAGAAGTGCTCCGGAAAAACAAACTGCATCCACTGTTTCCTTAACGCTGGGTTATTTGGGAAGCTGAACAAGGTTATCTTTCCCTCACAACCAGAAACACACTTCTTTAGTGACATTATTGATTTCATGGTCTAAAAACAAGCGCTGCCGATGGCTTCCGTAACCGGAACGAAGCTTGTTGTTGATGCAACTCGTTGTCTTGCTCTAGTTCTGGTTGACAAGCTCATCTGGGACAAGTGCCCATAAAAGGAATTCCGCCCTTTATGACCTCATACAGGGCCATACTCGAAAAAACTTTCCAAAACTTGTTGGAATCCTGAAGGAGTGTATTTGGTCATACGTCCAACTCATTTTTTTAAATTGTGGCCATGTTTAGCATGAGAATCTAACTCTTTAACAGTGTAAATAAGTCAGAATGCATGAAATAGCATTAGACCCCCACCCCCTTAGCTTACTTTCAGAGTCATTGATAGTTTAACTAGCAACATGTTTGAGTAGCTTGCCCAACACTGTCATTTTATGTTGTCAGAAATAATTGTTTTGCTGAAAAACGAGAGTGAATGTGCATTCAGAGAGCTCCACTCACCATTAACACAAACACAAGTTTGCATGTTACCCACAAACACCAGTACAGGAAATAAACAGAATCTGCACACAAATCACAAAATGAAATTATGCCTGTAATTTACAACTGCTCTTACAGTCGCGCTGGAGCGCCGCAATAATAAAACATCCATTCAGATTGTAATGATGAGTTTCATTATGGAACTTTCGGCAGAACGCATCTCCCAGATCCCCCCTCCTGCTCTATTAGAATGGATTTAATTTCAAGGATGTTGTCAGTGGGATGGAAATGACATAGTGATCCTCTATTATCTGTTCTCTCTTCTTCATAATGCAAGCTGCTTTCTGCACCATCGATTGTGGCCAGCAGATGTTGTCATTAAATCAATTTTAGTTAGAAGAGAAATGGTTTGTGTATGAATAGCCCTTGCCCAAGCCATCAATGGCGCACTGACAGTGAAATAAGCATGCAGTGTCGCTCGTGCATGTTACTGTACCGCGTGGGAGGAATCTTTGCATATCTGACACCTACTGCGGGACACATTCAGCTAATATGCTATTTCAGCCAGTTGACTTTACGGGCTGATCTGGTTCTCTAAATCTTTTTAAAAGCACCCGTATTAAGATGAATATGAAGCCGGGGGGCTTTGATTTCTGCTTGACAACAGGTTTGGGGGCTTTAATGACTGACAGCATGGCACATTCCCTGCTGTATCCCTCCCTTTGCACCGTGGATACGGCACGCTGATCAAATACTCCACACAGAGGCCAAGCAGAACATCGTTCATGAATTCTGCCACAGCACACTCAAGCTCTCTTGACATTAATTGCTTTTTAAACCCTTCTCATCTGAGGGGGAGTTATTCGAATTTTCTGATCAATAACAAACTATTGTTTGTGACCACTGGTTATGTTTGAGGATGTTTTTTGGGGTGAGGGACAACGTCAACAACACCGTCAGTGCTGATTAACCACAAACAAACTGCTCCGAAGCTTGGCAACATCTTTTCTGGTGCTAATCCATCATAAAAAAAACACCATTTGAGCGTAATCCCTGGATGATGCTGGGAAATAAAATGTAAACGGGTTGAGGGGTAAGTCACTTTTCCTGTTGTGAGTCTCTACTGCCACCAAGTGCATGAAGACACACAGAACACTGATATTGAGGAAACAGCAGGGGTCATTGAAAATTAAATTTGACTGGTTTCCAACTGAAAATATAGAGATATTTCCAACAACGTCCCTTTACTACACATTCACGTATTCCAGCAGCAAATTGGTGATGCATAAAAGTTCAGAATGAACATAGGGACAGGACAAAGAGAGTATAATGAGAGTTCCTAATGCATTGTTTCCAGGCTGAACTTTGGTGATAGTTTAGCCATGGTCCAATTCATCCCCTGGAAACCTTACTTTTAATTAGCATGTCCCTGTGGACCCGTTATCGGTCCTGCGGTGAGACGATAACAAGCTCTTATTAAGCTACTCGCTGAAGAATCATACACACTCACCTATGAGCTCCTAC
Source organism: Rhinogobio ventralis (assembly GCA_039654625.1). NCBI lineage: Eukaryota > Metazoa > Chordata > Actinopteri > Cypriniformes > Gobionidae > Rhinogobio > Rhinogobio ventralis. The sequence continues at coordinate 3,748,436 of CM077215.1, forward strand.
TGATTACATTGACTTGCACGAATTCAATCTGCCAGTCCTTCAGTGAACCCTCCAACAGCCCGCCGCTCTCGCCGGCGCCCAAAGCACAAAACGCAGTATGGCTCAATTAATAGCAAAAGTGGTCTATTGGTTGTACGGTGTTCATTCTATTAACTTATTCAATTACTTTTGAATCCAAAAGCCAAGCATCTTCAAATAGAAATAGACAGAATTTTTTCACAGGCGATTCTGTGAGAACCAAGGCAGGAAGACACAAGGGCAAAAGCCAATTATTACCGTTATACTGGCCTGTTTGCTAACAAAAATGCCACCAAAATGAATTGTAGTTTAGCAGAGGAAGAAACAAAATGCCTGTGCTGCAATAAATTGTGTTTTTAAGTGAGGCGAAATGGATTTGCTGCAAAGGAAGTTTTTTATTAAAAAAATGTACACAGTATATACATATATATACACACACACAATATATATATTTTTTCTGTTATTAATCACAGTTAAAAACACCTAACACCCTTTTTATACGTTCTTCATATATTTTATAATGTAATCATTTCACAGTTAATCTCCAAATTAATGTAGAAACAACATACAGACAGTATATTTTAAATATTTGTTTAATGGCAATTTAATTTTTATGTAAGCAGGCCAGTGTCACTGATACTAATACTGATACTGATCTCTCTATAAAAATGATTTCACAGCAGTGAGTAATTTTCTCTGTTCTCTGTTCTCTTTGTTCTTTGATTAACATTAATGACAGACTTCATTAGTGGCTGATGCGGATCTGATGCGGATCTCACACACATCTCATTTTCTCACAACTCTTTAAGTTCATTTAAGACGTTATTTAAATTATTTAAGACTGCTCTTATGAGAATACTCATTTAATTGTGACATTTAATTGTGTGTGTTATTGTTTGTTCAAGCGCGAAAAAAACTCAATACTGGCGTGCGTCTTTCTGAGCGTTGTGTGTGTGTGTGTCATAGTCAGGACATTCACAGTCAGCGCATTCTCTTCTGTCTTTCTGAGTGTCGTGTGTGTGTGTCATAGTCAGGACATTCACAGTCAGTGCGTTCTCTTCTGTCTTTCTGAGTGTCGTGTGTGTGTGTGTCTGTCATAGTCAGGACAGTCACAGTCAGTGCGTACTCATCTGTCTTTCTGAGCGTCGTGTGCGTGTGTGTTATAGTCAGGACATTCACAGTCAGCGTGTTCTCTTCTGTCTTTCTGAGCGTGGGTGTGTGTCATAGTCAGGACATTCACAGTCAGCGTGTTCTCTTCTGTCTTTCTGAGCGTTGTGTGTGTGTGTCATAGTCAGGACAGTCACAGTCAGTGCGTTCTCTTCTGTCTTTCTGAGCGTTGTGTGTGTGTGTCATAGTCAGGACATTCACAGTCAGCGCGTTCTCTTCTGTCTTTCTGAGCGTTGTGCGTGTGTGTCATAGGACATTCACAGTCAGTGTGTTCTCTTCTGTCTTTCTGAGCATTGTGTGTGTGTGTGTCATAGTCAGGACATTCACAGACAGTGTGTTCTCTTCTGTCTTTCTGAGCGTTGTGTGTGTGTGTCATAGTCAGGACATTCACAGTCAGCGTGTTCTCTTCTGTCTATCTGAGTGTCGTGTGTGTGTGTGTGTCATAGTCAGGACATTCACAGTCAGCGCGTTCTCTTCTGTCTTTCTGAGCGTCGTGTGTGTGTCATAGTCAGGACATTCACAGTCAGCGCGTTCTCTTTTGTCTTGTCGTGAATGGTTTAAAAGCATTTGCATGAGTAAGAGTGTGATCATATAATGTAACGCTAGCCAAAGGATGACAGAAAAAAAAACAGATGCTGCGTTAATTGCATTAAATATTTTTAACATGTTAAACTGAAAAACATTTATTGCATGTGTATATAAAATTATATATAAAAAATTGGCAAATTATTTATTAATATATACATGCATATGATTGTTGTACACGTGTATGTAAAACGATTGTGTGTGTCATATTTTACAATCTTATTAAAAAACTGCATACAATTATATTACAAAAAACACAAAGAATGTAAATGATGTATACATTTCATATTTTTTATATTTCATAAATATATATATATATATATATATATATATATATATATATATATATATATATATATATATATATAAAATATAAATATATATAACGTTTCATATTTATACACTTAATAGAAATAGCAAAAAGTTATTTATTCAATAATATTATAACATTTTCAACTATCATAGGACCAGAAACACACACACACGTTGGCTTTTCATGTTTTATTGGGAAATAGAATATTTTTATACTGTACAAACTGTATATTCTATCCCCTAACATTACCCCTAAACCTACCCATCACATAAAACTTCCTGCTGTTTTAGATTTTCAAAAAAACATCACTTATAAGCTGTTTTTCTCATGGGGACCAAAAATGTCCCCACAAGGACAAGGATTTTGGATATTGCCGTCTTTGTCACCATTACACAGGGTTTACCAGGAACAACACACACAAACTTTACTTAAAAGTGTGCCTTTAGCCCTGGTGTCCCCTTCATATTAAAAAATGAGCACAATGAAGGGAATCAGCCACAGAATGAATTTCTGCTTCTTAAAATCTGACAACTTGTCTTGTCCCTGACTATAACACTGAACCATACAATAATAAATTGCTAGTTGAATAGACATCACGTTTCATGAAGCAATGAACAAAAGCAATGTTTTGACACCAAGCATATGTCAACTAGTGCTGATAAATGCTCATAGTTTCAATCCAATAAAACACCATAGACAAAGTCTCATGTATTCTGCCTGTTCATACAGACAAATACTGAGAATAGAGAATACATTCGGTCTGCCTCTCTGACTTTCTGTATGTCTCTCTTGCTGTGTACTCACCCTACTGTGCCATAATTTGTACAGGACATTTTGAGGAAATTGTTGCAGTAATTGCTATAAAAGTTGTGGCCTTCAGCTTTGAATGGATAAGGTTGAAGCACTGAGACCACTATTATCATCATGGAAAAATTATAGAAAAGTGTACACATGCAATGAGCTGTGCTGCTAAAATGCTTATCCCCCGGTCTCAGAATTAAATATCTACAGACTGATGTTATTGTTCCAAATTTTATTCAACAAGTGTGGCATTTCCACCTCGGTAGAGACCTGAGAGGTATTTGCTGAACAAATGTGGGGCTATAACATCAGTGTGTGGATAATTACTCTTTTTATTATCACTTTGAAATCCAACTGTGTTAGTTTTGCATGAAGAGATTAATGAAATCCACCATAGAGCACTTGTTCAGTCACTTACAACACACTTGTTTTTTCTTATCATCGCTTTTCCTCAGTGGTCTATCTATCCTGTGCCCCGTGCACATGGCAGGTGTCAGAGCTGATGTTACTGGCTGGTGATCAATGGTCATCATTAGTTTCCGGTGTTCTCTGCTCATGTCTCCGCTTGTTTCCTCTCTGTGGGATTTGTCAGATGCTGCCATCACAAGCTTTCTTAACTTATCATCCATCATGTGTAGATCAATAACCAATCAATTATAAATAACCCATCTTCCATACTGGACACGTCACAATATTCCTTATTTAAACCATTTCCGCCCAAGGCATTTGCAAAAAAGGGGGCAAGGCCTAGTTGAGTTGCGTTAGTAGTAGTGTGTTGAAACTCAGCTATGGTATGGGGTGTGACATTTCCAAAACACGCTCGAAGCGGTTGACCAACTGACCAATCAGAGCACATTGCGCTTTTCAGAAGGAGGGGCTTTTAAAGAGACAGGAACTAAACAGAGCGTTACTGACAGACTAGGAAGAGAGGTGCTGCAACAATGTCAAATATGTGAAAAATAATATTTTTTAATATTCAACAAATACTACAACAAATACCACAATTGTTTGATTAACATCAATGAAACAGACAGCCTATATATTAAGACCTACTGTACCGCACAGATCTAATATAATGCTACACGTTAATGTTTTTCTCCCAACAGTTAACCAAACGTTCATGTCCTGACACTGACAGCATTTGTCAGTTGCGTCTTGTTCCCGTGTTCACAAGTTTCTGTCCTTTCAATATAAAAGTCTTTGCTACTGAATGACTCACTCATAAACACAGTCTTTGCCACCATCTAATGGTGTAATAATATAACTGCTGTTGCTGTTCACGGTCAGGGACTATTTTATTCCAGCGAAAGGAAGGCTTTTAGTGATTTTACTTCATGAAAGCTGCATTGATACATATTTTTTGGCTTTAATATTTGTATTGTTCAAATATATTATTTACAATACAGCACAGCATCTCGTAACTTATTGCTTACATATGACAATCCTGACAACAAACAAATTATGCCCACTAAGGAGAAACTACTGTACACAACGATAGGGGCACTAATGTAGAGCACCTTTTGCTTTTACTGTGTCACTGGTTTAAAGGGGTGGTTGATTATGATTTCACTTTTTTAACTTCAGTTAAAATGCTCAAAGTTCAAAGCAAAGGGAGATATGTTCTTTTAAAGAAATCACTTTTTAAGGACTACAACAAATGGCTGGTAGGGACTACAACGAGCGTATTCATGGGTTAGTGACATCACTAACCCTAACATTTACATAAACCCCGCCCCTGGGAACACTCAATGGCTCGTCAACTGTCTGGTTACCAACATTCTACAAAATATCTTCTTTAGTCATTTTTGGGGGAACTATCCCTTTTATTTCAACCCTAGTTCAATGGACCTTACCAATAGTGACATTTCCTATCACACCTCAAAATTCAGCATCACACCAAATCAATTCCTTCACAAGCCCCAAAACCCACACTTCCTAATTTGTCCTTCTCTCTCTATCTGGCTTTCTATCTCACTTCTAAAGGGCATATACATATTTGCATTGATCCTGTGACAGAATGATGCATGTGTCATTAAGGGAAGGAAGAAGAACAAGAATTCCCATTAAATCTCCAAGTTCCGGTTGACTTTTAGCACACGAGGCTGATAACAGCAGACACGCAGGGAAAGTCTATAGCGCACCATTAACCTTACATTCAACCTTCACTGAACAGTGCATACAAATGCCGTTGCTTAGATACAAAAGCGCATTTGCAAAAGCTCCATGAATTTTATTTAATTTGCAGCGACACTTTTCTAGAAATCAACCATGAGTTTCAACACAACATTGTCCAAATACAGATGACCTCCGAGAAGCCGAGGGCTCTGCGATCGTAGTTGGGGTTGGGAATGATGATGCTAATGAAGCATTGCTGTTTAGTTTGGCTGCACAAAAGGTCAAAGGTTTAAAATGAGAAGACTGATACTAGTAAAACTTACTGGAACTGTTAGGGTTTGCTGTAATACGAGACCTTAAAGGTGACAATTCACCCAAAATTTCTGGCATCTTTCAAAATATCTTCTTTTGAGTTTCCACAGATGGGCTTGGAATGACATTAGGGTGAGTAAATGATGACAGTTTAATATGAAGAAACAACTATAAGTAAGCCATTTGTGATTTTGTATGCTATATCATCTCAAAATGTGTAAAAACGTTGTCTCTGTGGCATTATCAGAACTTTCTCTGTTTGTTTGAACAGCCCTGACAACAGCAACATTGGCTCAGCCAATGGTGTGAGTTTGGGGGCGGGGCTATATTTATAACTGTCCAATGGAAACAACAATATACTGTTGATGGGGGTGTAGCAGACAGTGACAACAATTAAAAACATTTAAAAGTATTACCAATAGCATTAAACATGCAAGCAAAACTAGCTAGAAAAAAAAAGTTTTCTGAATGACACAGCTCTTTTTTTCCCTTGACGCTTATTGCTCTTACATGATGAGAACTTGTAAGAACATCACTAATCATGAGATGGAATTAATCATAGAAAGTTATTGTTTTTCAGATGCATGCTCCATATTTATTCCACCCTTGCGTTGAGAGAAAATCCATTATGGAGAGCATGCCTGCAATAAATTCAGCGTGCTAAATCATTTGAAATGCTTCAAGACACATTTTAATATAATATCGGTGCCTTGGCTTTACCTTCTTAAACCCATTCAAGTTATTCAGTGCATATTACTGTGTATACATTTTTGGCTTGCTAAGCGGCTTTGCTCCCTCAGGTTTAAGTGGGACTCAAAACAGATCAGGGTTTGTGAAGTCGCTGCTTACTATTACAATAAGTGTGACTCCTATATAATTCTAACTTCAAAAATCATTTGGAAATGCCGTCATAAACATTCACAAAGAAACTCTTGGGGGTGTTTATGTGACAGTTCTTCTTTTTTCTATTTGTGTAAATGAAGCATGTTTCCTACTCTAGCTTATGGTTAAAGATCTGTGGTGGGGTTAATAATAATAATAATAATAATGATTATAAAGATATTTATTTACATGTATTAATCTATTATATAATATTTAAAGCTATACACTCACCTAAAGGATTATTAGGAACACCATACTAATACTGTGTTTGACCCCCTTTCGCCTTCAGAACTGCCTTAATTCTACGTGGCATTGATTCAACAAGGTGCTGAAAGCATTCTTTAGAAATGTTGGCCCATATTGATAGGATAGCATCTTGCAGTTGATGGAGATTTGTGGGATGCACATCCAGGGCACAAAGCTCCCGTTCCACCACATCCCAAAGATGCTCTATTGGGTTGAGATCTGGTGACTGTGGGGGCCATTTTAGTACAGTGAACTCATTGTCATGTTCAAGAAACCAATTTGAAATGATTCGAGCTTTGTGACATGGTGCATTATCCTGCTGGAAGTAGCCATCAGAGGATGGGGTACATGGTGGTCATAAAGGGATGGACATGGTCAGAAACAATGCTCAGGTAGGCCGTGGCATTTAAACGATGCCCAATTGGCACTAAGGGGCCTAAAGTGTGCCAAGAAAACATCCCCCACACCATTACACCACCACCACCACCACCAGCCTGCACAGTGGTAACAAGGCATGATGGATCCATGTTCTCATTCTGTTTACGCCAAATTCTGACTCTACCATCTGAATGTCTCAACAGAAATCGAGACTCATCAGACCAGGCAACATTTTTCCAGTCTTCAACTGTCCAATTTTGGTGAGCTCGTGCAAATTGTAGCCTCTTTTTCCTATTTGTAGTGGAGATGAGTGGTACCCGGTGGGGTCTTCTGCTGTTGTAGCCCATCCGCCTCAAGGTTGTGCGTGTTGTGGCTTCACAAATGCTTTGCTGCATACCTCGGTTGTAACGAGTGGTTATTTCAGTCAAAGTTGCTCTTCTATCAGCTTGAATCAGTCGGCCCATTCTCCTCTGACCTCTAGCATCAACAAGGCATTTTCGCCCACAGGACTGCCGCATACTGGATGTTTTTCCCTTTTCACACCATTCTTTGTAAACTCTAGAAATGGTTGTGCGTGAAAAACCCAGTAACTGAGCAGATTGTGAAATACTCAGACCGGCCCGTCTGGGACCAACAACCATGCCACGGTCAAAATTGCTTAAATCACCTTTCTTTCCCATTCTGACATTCAGTTTGGAGTTCAGGAGATTGTCTTGACCAGGACCACACCCCTAAATGCATTGAAGCAACTGCCATGTGATTGGTTGATTAGATAATTGCATTAATGAGAAATTGAACAGGTGTTCCTAATAATCCTTTAGGTGAGTGTATTTTCATTGTTAATAATAACTGTATTAGTATTAGAAAGAAAGAGAGAAAATATAGTAGCTACATGTTTAAATATTATATAATAAAAAATATTTTTAATAAAAAATAACAAAATGTGTCAGGTTACAGAAATCAGCACACATGCTAAACCATAATAATAATCTGAACTATGCTGTTGACTCATAATTCTTCAGTTTTAATTTATAAAACGCCTTTACTATTCTAAAGGTGTCTTTACAACAACAAAAAAGACATTAAATAACTAAAGAGAGCACACCTTTAAAGAGTGAAAGGGAGACAAACCAAATACTAAAAAAAAATTCAAAATAAACTTTTCACTTAATATAATTTGTCATGAGAAAGACATCTCAAATTAGGGGGGAAAAAAGCAAAAATAGAAGCATTTTTACTAGTCGCAGTCATTTTCATCCCCCCATTATTTCTCTCTAACACTGATGGGTGCATTACTAGAAACTACGTGCCACTCCAGATGTTGATTAAATTAGTACACTGGAAGCTAATCACTGTAAAGCACTCTGACTCTGTAGCCTTGAATGGGTCCAACAGAACAAAGAATGGAAGTTCAGTGTGAATTCAGGGCAACAGATCTGTAAGTGACTGTGATTTATGCCATTATATAACTCTTGATCACAAAGTGCAAATTGAAAATGTCCCTGAATAAGACGGAGAGAGAATAAAGTGGATTTTATCTAAGTGATATTTTACGAGACATATACTAGTCCTATTCTGTAAAGGTCATTTTGTGTATAGAGACATGACTGTGCGCTGCTGCTTAAATGTAGTCATTCTTTCTCAGCTCAATCTCAGCCAGACTCCAGGAGCGGCGTTTTATTCGTTTGAAATAAATTGCAACACAGTATCTGATCTGGTCGTGTCCCTGAAGGCTATATCTATGCTAATAGCTAAAATATTGGCTAGCATGTTGTGCTTTCTCAATACACAGGCCGATGTGACATAATGGATTGGACCGCTCCGTGCCAAATATGAGTGGGCCAACACTCTCAAGAGACGACTCAAGAATATGTGCTTCTCTCCTAGGGCAGTTCCCTGACAAATAAACTCAAGCATGCCATTGTAGTTAGTAATTGATGTTATTTATAGGCCTATCTATAATGTGTTATGTGTATACAGTGCAGTAAGTGTTATATATGTTGTCAGCGATCAAGTCGGGACATTTTAGTGAATCTCTGTTGTTTTACACCACTTGATTCATGACTCTGGAGCTCAGCAATGTCTTTGAAATCAGGAAAAACACAAATACAAGATCAGCTGTGGTGCTCATGGGGGTGACAAAGGATTCAGCTTGCAACATTTCCCATCGCTCTCCTGTAATAATTTACTGAGCACGTTTACATGCACACCAGTACACTGATAACTCCGGGTTTACATGCAAACCATTAACCAGACAACGCAAGTAAACCGCGTTTACAAGATTTCAGTGGCATGCACAAGGGGGGTGGGGGTGGGGGGGGCTTGAGCCCCTTCCCCTTTGAAAGTGAAAGTGAACGTGAAACTCCAACCCCCCAATTTTATAATTTTATGCGATATATTTCCTCCTCCCTTACTGGAAAACGTTTGTTCTGTCTGGGTGCGCTTAAATCCACAGTAAGGACGTGCTTCTGTCACATATCACACATTCAATAATCTGACATAAAGCAGATTAATGCATTTATATGCTGGGCAAAAAGGGACAAAAATCTAGCTGTGACGATCAGTTTATGCTTAAGCTGTTTATGACCTTACTCTGAACGGGTTAACTCGTTTACATGACCACGTGATCTTCACTGGCTCCCTATTCAGCATAGAATTGATTTTAAAATTCTTTTATATGTACATAAATGTCTGCATAACCTAGTTCCTATCTACTTATCAGAATTGCTGCATCCCTATACCCCTCCCAGAAGCTTAAGATCAAGCGACCGAAACCTCCTTCTAGCCCCACACTCACGACTCAAACGTTGAGGGGATCGATCATTTTCTGTGACATTTTTCTCAACATGAGGACAAGAGAGCTGTCAGTCAATAAATGGGAAAATAAAGTAACTTGTGTTACTTATTTGAAAAAGTAACTCAGATATTTTGTTTTAAATTTAAAAGTAATGTGTTACTTTATTAGTTACTTGAAAAAAGTAATCTGATTACGTAATTCAAGTTACTTGTAATGCGTTAGCCCCAACACTGGTCACTTATGCATGTGCACTCACGTGAGCGTGGGAACAGACAAAAAGTACAAATGTAACAAAACACATTACTTCAACTTTCAATAAAAAGAGTTGTACAGTAGGTAATAGGAAATGTGTTTTTATAAGAAAATGAAAGTGTGTTCTATAGGTTACATGTATTCAGGGTTGGGAAGGTTACTTTTAAAATGTTTTTCACTACAGATTACAAAATACATGCTTTAAAAAGTAATTTGTAATGTATTTCATTAGATTACACAAGTTTTAACCTAATCTAAAAACTTTAGAATACTTTGGAATATTAATAAGGTAAGTAACACAACGGGACCATCAAACATAGGACTTGGTTTTCCTCTGCATATTATTTTAAACAACATCAGTTTTCCACAATATTTCTTGAAGTAAAAAAATGCAGACAATCTTAGAATAAAGAAAAAAGAAAAAAATATTGATGCTCAAGAAGGCAACACGATGCATTAAGATCTGGGGGTTGTAAACTTTCTGAATTGGATGAACAGGGTAAATTGTACTCATTTTGTCTTCTGGGAAACATGTAGTTATTATCTTCTGAAGAGAAGCGCTAAATGAAAAAATATGATCTTTAAACAAAATAAGAAAAATAAAATAAAGTCCCCTCATAATTGGACATTATAATTCTTAATTGCAAGTTTATATCACAATTCTCAGAAAATAAGTCAGAATTGTGAGATAAAAAGTCGCAATTACCTAAACAAATTACTTAACATGAAACATAAAAACAGTGGTGGATCATCCAGGTAACAACAGACAGTTCAGATTCAAGGGTATGTACACTTTTGAATGTGGCAATTTGTATAAATTTTGTCTCGTGGACTATATGTAAACATCTATCATGTGAAATAACCTATTCGGGACAGTACTAAATAAAAGTAACATGCATTTTTTATCCTCTTATTTTGTTAAAATTATACAAATTTTGCATATTCTGCAAGAGGTATGAAACTAATGAGCAGAAATGTTTCTTAGGATGCTTTTGCAGACTGTCAGAGTCTGATAATCACCAATTGCTGTTTACATTAATTGCCCATTACAGTTTACATTGAATTTTAATGTCATTTATTTCATTTAAACATTAAAGTAATCATTTGTTAATCTAAAATACTTTCCGAACGCAACTAATTTGATTATCACCAATTTAAAATGTAACAGTAATGAAATACAGTTACTCAAATGTTGTATTTTAAATAATTTTGTATTTTGTTACTCCCCAACCCTGTATGTATTACATGCATTACAACGTTAAACACTTGCGAAAAAAGAGATCAAGCCTCAGCTAGGTGAGAAAAAGTAAAGTAACTCATTACTTTACATATAAAAGTAACTAAGTAACGTAATTAGTTACTTTTCAGGGAGTAACACAATATTGTAATGCATTACTTTAGTAACTTTCCCCAACACTGACCTTAAGATTAATAACATTTATTTATTTATTAACACATTTTGTACATTTATAAGTTAACTATACATTAGTATACATTTTCATTAACGTACTAAGAACGAACATGAATTAGCAATGATCAATGGTATATTTATAAACTAATAGTTATCTAGATTAATAAATGCTTTATAAACAATTGTTCATTGTTAGCTCATAATACCTTACACATTAATTTTGATGACTTGAATCTTCTTGTAAACTGTTACCGTCCTATAAATAAAATGGAGAACCAAAAAAGATAATACAATTAGAAATTCTAATGGTTCTTACACAAAAGACTAATATACTTGTGTTTTCTTAAAACCAAATATACAGACCACCAGTTGTAAGTTGCCCTGTATTTACCAGCACTGACCAGCAGAGGACGCTATAAAACAACATTTAAAAGTCGCAGTGCATTGAAGCCCTTCCAGGCTGCACTCAGCATCTCACATCCCATTAGTGCTTAGCTTCATGTGTAAGCACCATATGCTCTATACAGGAAGCAATGAATGACAGAAGCAATTAAGACTGATTGTATTTCTACTTGGTCAGTTAAAGCAATTCACTTAAATTTCTTCATTGTGTTTACCACATATTATTGTGCGCAGTTTAATAACACGTTACCCACAATTCAGTTTCTCAAAATCATATAATTAGGCTAAAGTGGAACTAAGCCAAAATCCCCAAAACACCAAACTACAATCAACTTCAACAGCAAAAAAAGAAAAAAAGAAATGATCCCATAAGGAGAACCAAATGTGTCATGTTCTTGCAGAAATATTAAGAACCCTTGAAGCGTATGGACCGCAACATTAGCTCATCTGTCTCTCAAAAAGCCCTGAAACTCTGCCAGTCTTCCTCATGGCCCGCTCGCAGCGCTTAAGGAAAAGGACAGAACTCACGGCTGCAAAGCACTTTGTGCACAGCGGTGTGTCACTGCCATGCAGCAGCAGGCTGCCCTCCTCACCGAGAGAGCAATGGAAAACCCATTTATTTATTCTCTTGCTTGTGGCTTCATCTCTGCTTCCTCCACCGAGCATGAGAGAGAGAGAGAATACAGCAGCCCTACACTTCTCGGAGAGGACAGGTAGGACTATCAGGATTGGAAGCAGAAGAAAGAACACTTCATGTTCAGCACTTTTTGAAGCCTAAATGGTTGGCTGAAGATTCTTTGGCCCTAAGGTCCATTTCACACTGCATGCGTAAGCGGCGCATATTTATTTTGGTGTCCATATAAACAGGTTACAGAATCTACAGCGTGACACTGCAGCAGAGAGCACATCTTCGGTGCACTGCCTGTTTTCTTAGCGAGCTGAACTCAGCAAACCTAGTGGAGTAATGAAAACCTATAGGCATGCACCAATATTAAAATGGTAATATGATTCATATTTTATACAATTTGGTCTAATTAAAAAAATTTTTTTTAATAATTGTCATGTTGTGGCCGATAATCGATAGATAAATAAATATGAATAAAACTATTATTTAAATGTAATATGTATAAATAAAATATATGGAAAAATTATATACTGTGTGGGGATGCACCAATATTAAAATGTTAATATGATTAATATTTTTAATTTTATACAATTTGGTCTAAATAAATAAAATTAATTAAATGAATTTAATAATTTTCATGTTGTAGCCGATAACAGATAAATAAATATTAATAAATCTATTCATATTTATATGTAATATGTATAAATTTATATGGAAAAATGATATACTGTTTTCTCTAAATAAACAATTTTTTATGTTGTGGCTGATATAACCAACAAATAAATATTAATAAAACTATTCATATGTAATATGTATAAATATTAAACAATTCTATATGGTTTTCTCGGAATAAATTAAAAATAAAATATTACAAATTAAAATCAGCCATTTTAAATGCTACAAGTGAAATTAGACATTACATTATAATGCACAGTATTGCAGCAAATTACATTTAACAGTGTTGTTTTTTAGTGTTCTAAATGATTAAAGGCACCATATGTATATCATTTTCAAAAATCACTAGAACAATGTTATATATTTTGTTGGCCTGTGTATTTACATTATCCCAAACATTTCCAACGTTTAAATCCAGAGAATTCCAGCTATTTTAACCAGTGTCATTGCGTCGCCTGTAAATTACATCATATCCACGCTACCCTCGATTTCCAGACATGATATTTTAAGATTACTGCAAAGTGAAACAAGTGTCTCATATAAGCCACAGAGCAAACGCACAGAGTAACGTTATAACATAACTTTCAACACACTCAAATGTATTTAGTATGATTGTTTTAATCATGTAAAACAGCGCTGTGTTACCCACATACGCAACGGAAAGAGCAGAAGCGGCAACTGCAGCAAAACCATAATAAAAGCTCAGAGATCTCCGGTGTTTCGCGCAGGTCTCTCTCATTAGCATTCGCTCCAGCGGCCTCGTTTCTTTCCTACGGCTCTCGCTGCGCCTTGCTTCATACCACCATAACGTTAATCAAATTTAAATACATTCGCTCATTCATGAGCAGGATTTCTGCCCGAATCCATCGCATTCCTTTCCATCGGCTGTGGAGGTGAATTGTCAAGACTACAACTCCCATGATTCCACGCTCATTCACGGCATCATCAAGCTACGTCTTTGTTTTGAATCAGCGACCTCCAGCAGTGAAATATTGTACATACTGTGCCTTTAACTGTAAGTGAGCATTACATGATCATCTAATATATAAGCAATATCAACCAATATGAATTAAAATCCATCTCTAATATCAGCCACCAATATATCATGCATCTCAACTAATTATCATGATCTTTTCCAATATAGAGTTTTATATGCACCCACTACTTGAAAAAGAACACAAGCAACAGAAAATGTTCCGAAAATATGACTGAATCCAATTGACTGAATCTTTATAAAGTTAAATTACTTAACTACTATTGCACTGAACAAAATGATCGAGATGTAATATTTCTCAATTGGCCATTCCTGTTAACTATTGTTAAATGAATGTGTGTTATCGAGGTAAATACTAAAAGCAAGTCAGAAATAATGTTGTGTTCTGTACAGAGCCCCGTCTCTGTTACGCAGCAGAAATGCTGTCAGAGTGAAAGTACAACGTGAACCTGCCCGCAGTTACGCTGCAGTCCTGCTTTGCTGCTTATGCGCTGGGTGTGAAACAGGCCTGAGGGTGAGGAGCTAAGACGGAGGCTAAGCCTAATTCAGCATGGGGAGCAGTAGCTTTGCATCACTCCAACCCAACACATACAAGTCAAAGGGAGGCAGCTCAGCTTGATCTTCATGCATGAATGAAATCTAGAGGAGAGTACGAAATGTACAGAAGGGCCTGGTCTAACAAGATGAGATGTGGCGCTCATACGGACGTTGCAAGTTTGAGTACTGTCACTTTCATTTTCACTTTCACATGTCATTCATTTTCAATGAGAGAAGGCATTCTGAGGCAACATTTGCTCTTGTTTTTCACCTGTATTGCTTCATTAATGCAGTATTGAACTGGCCAGAAGTCAAAAAATCCTTAAAACGACAAACTTGCTTGGCAAGTGACACTGCATACAATATAAGGACTTGTTTTTAGAGAATGTATATTGAATACAAGTGTGTTACTGCATTGGCAGTTATTTCCACTTGTTTTTAATTTGACTATACAAAGTATAAAAAGGATTATATGATATAGCAAGTTATAAGCCAGAAGGTGGGTCAGTGCGCTTTCAAAGGTTAAAATGATAACCAAAGGTCATGCTGCTACATAACTAACATATATTTAGAAAGCCAACACTTGAGAGTTCACAGTTCAATACTCAGAATTACTCAGACTGTTAGTAATATGGAGATATATAAGCTCAAACATAAAAACAAAAGTAAAAAAATATTAAGAATATATTTTTAAATGTATAAAAATATGATTCTATCTGTGTTGTAGAAACTTAAAAACACAATGTGGCTGAAGCTACAAGTCTGCTCATGCTTCATTTCAAATCTGAGGAATCTTATATCTAAAACTATGAATTTTATTAAACATTTTATAAGACCATGTCAGAGTGAGTTTTTAGAGAAGGCTGATAAGATGCTAATAAAGTATTTTATTGCCCTGTAAACACTGATTTGCAGTCTATTGTCTAATGTTTGGTGAGGTGAACTGCTCCATTCACGGTTCTATTGTTCTCACTCGACAAGCTTTTCACACCTCTGCTGGTATAAGACTTAAAGGTGCACTATGTAATTTTTCCGTCCACTAGAGGTCGCCTATTCAAAACAAAGGCGTAGTTTGATGATGCCTAGTTTAAGCACAGAATCTTGGGACATGTGGTCTTCACCTCACAGCCGGTGAAAAATAATCGGGATAGGACTCGGGCAGAAATCATGTTCATGGATGCGATTATTACGTTACTGTAGTATGAAGCAGAGCAGACCTGAGTGGTGTGGGAGCTGAGCAAGGCCGCTTGAGCGATTGCTAATAAGATGAACGCAACACACGCCTTGCGAGCTGCGGAGCTTTTATTATGCCACAGTCGTCTGCACCATTTCCGCTTTTCTGGTCATGAGTATGAGGTAACGCAGCTCTGTTTATCATATTAGATACATTTGAGTGTGTTGAAAATGATGTTATGACGTTACTCTGTGCGCTCGCTCGGTGGCTGCTATGACACTTGTTGCACACTGCAGTAAGAGTAAAGTGTTTCTGCTAAGTGAAACCGATAACGCAGATATGACGCAATAGACAGGCGACTCCCTCACATGTCCCGGTTCCTTGGTTAAAATAGCAATTTTCTCACGATTTACAAATAGTTGGAAACATTTGGGATATTGTAAGTACTCAAATGAACAAATTATATAACACTGACCTAGTGGTTTTTGGATATTTGAAAATTTAAAAAACATAGTGCATAGTTACATAGTGCACCTTTAATCTTTATTATTCTTTTATCATAATTATTTTGTTTGTATTTAGCCATTATTATTAGCCTTTATTCGGGCATTACATGGCTTTCATCCCACTATACATTAATCCATCTGAAGTCTTTTTAGAAAACAAACAAACAAAAAAAGAGCATATTCCTGGGACCTTATGTGAATTCTTTTAACAAATTAGTTTATGCAATAGGATAGCTCCTGGCATGACAGGTCCCTTAGAGCTACAATTAGCATCAAGCTACATAACACACTTTAAAAGGATAATATTACGCTTTTACTCAAAACTCACTTTAAATCACCGATCGCAAACTAATGTGGATTTTATATATGTTGTTGAAATATGTTTTGTACAGCCTTTTATATGCAGCGAACCGCTACTGCATGTTATGCAGTGTTGCATTGTAACATGAAGTAAATCTAGTTTTAAGTCTTAGTAAATTATTTTTTGATAATTTACCAGGAAAACTAAACAAAATGTATGAAAATCATTTTTGGAGGGTGGTATATTGTGATTCATTAAAGTCAGCATGAAACGGAAATTGTGATAGTCTTTTCTTCCCCCTTCCCTCTAGTCTGTGATGTATATATCAAAGTTAAACATCTTCTCGAACAAGAACAAATGCAGGGCTGGATTTGATCTTGTCCATCTGGAATTGAGTGTCTCATTGGATGGTTGTGGTTCGCTATTGTTGTGATGTTATGTGAGTGACAGGTTGCCCCGCCCTCGCTCCAGTAAACACATCATCAGAGAACAGAAGAGAGCATGAGGGAGGGGAAGATATTTAAAGATTACAAGGGCACATTAATAAATAAATAAAAAATGATGTGCATGAATAAATAATTTATAATAAATACTGCAATATTACATTCAAAACAAGAATCGTCTTGTTTGGTGAATTTAATGAGGTTAACACCTATTCGGCAGGTTAAAATAAGTAAAACATTCCCTGAAGAAAAGCCTTCCTGAAAACAGTCTTTCAAACAATAATGCGCATGTAAATATCATGAAATAACTTCAGCCTTCCAAAGAAAAGCTTTAATCTCCAGCTGATTACTAATCCTTTATTAATTTATCCAACTGTTTGAGCTCTTTAGTAGCCATTTGCTTGTGCTCTTGTGAATATTAATTAGACCCCACGCACACTGTAAAGGCAGTGGGTCCCCGCTGAGGTGTTCCATTTATGCAATAGTCGACTTGAAAGTGGATTTCAGCTTAAAGGGAGTGAATGGGTAATAACAGATCTGTCAAATGAATCATATGGGAGGAAAAAAAGACCTGACCTTACCGGACCAAACCGGGAGGCCTGGTGTTTAAAGTTTGATGACATTGACTGTGCAGATTTATCCCTAGTGAGACATCGGGATTCCGAAACCCGGCTGCCCTTGGAATGAAAGCGGCAGTGAGCAAATGGATGATTCAATTCCCAAAGAGATAGAGGACGGGGAGAGAATGAGGAGGAGAAAGAGCGCCAAGAAAGTCAGAAAGAATACAAGAGTAAAAGACAGAGAACAAACACAGACTATCTATTCATCCTCCATACGACCATGAGTTGCTTTTAAACAATCATAACCGGTGAGCTTTCTCAGATTCAGAGGGCACGAGCGTCATCCTCTTTTCCCCGTGGTACAAGCGACTTCTGTTTCTCCTCCACTGCTGTTCATAATGTTGCTTCCTCCATCTGTCAAATTTAATGTAGCCACACTATCTTCTGCTAAATATCATGATTAAAAAACTGTAGACGTCATTGTACTTGATTAATAAATCAGAACCGTACAGTTTTTAGGCGATGTTAGAGAGTTTGGTAACACTTTATTTTACAGTGTCCTTGTTACGTAACATGTACTTACCATAGTAATAACAGTAAATTATGTATAATTACATGCAACTAAACCTAAACCAAACCCTAATCCTACCCTAACCCTATAGTTAGTACATATAGTTAATTAACATTACTCAGTACTTAAATATATAATTACACTGTAACAATGACACCTGTAAAAAAATTGAAACTGAATATAAATATAAATCAACCAATATTGTATTTTTAATTTTGCATGTCCATTTCCTTATTGAGTGCTAGGTAGGTATAATAATAATACTAAATAATAATTTAAAAACATTGTTAAATATCAAAATTAACTTGTAGCATTCAAAGCCATTTATCGCTTTTGACCATAGCATGAAAATAATTGTCAGCCTGAATTTTAAAATTGGTTACTAAATACTATCATTATTATTTTGGGGCTGCATTACATTTGCTCAAATATAATACAATAACATTTTTATTTGTTTTGTGTACAGCATATGGAAAACACTGCTTGTTTTTTCATCTACACTGTACTTTCTTGAAATGTAAAAAGCAAGGTTTTTACTAAATATTTAGTTAAATCAGTTTAAAAAATACATATCCAGGAATCTCATTATCGGCTGAAAATGCATGACAGATAACTGGTATTTATAATGAAAAAAAAAAAACTGAAGTAGTGTCACCTTTATACCATCTTTGGGGGGGGGGACCCATCCGATGCTGAGAAAATATGCCAAAACAGATTTATGAAGTGACATTTGGGGGAAAGCTTGCATGACATTTCCTTGTTCTTGTGCTATCGCTCTCCAGAGAAATACTCCAGAACACTTCAGTGGCTCTCTGCGAGAGTGGAATCAGAATAGAGGATGCTTTAATATTAAGACTTTGTACTTGCCTACATGTGTACATCTACAGAGAACAAAGCGAGACATCAGATCTATGGATACTTTGTATACTGTGTCACATACTGCAGCTGGTTGGAGTGCTTGCAAACAACACACACACATACTGACTGAAATCATCGCTGTATATGAATACAGTCAGTGGGCTCTATCATACACCCGCTTGTTGGCGCGTTGCTATTTTGAGGAACTGAAAAGGACTGCATCATTGACCAACAAAAACCTGGTCTAAAGTCAATAGCGCAGTATTTTTTGTGTTATTTAAAGGATGCGTTAGTAATACGTTACGCTCAAAACACACCTATGACTCATTAAGAGACTAGGTACAACCCTTTTGGACCATGCGTCTGGTGTGCAGACCGTTTTTTCTGTTGTTAAACTAGCAAAAGTGGATTTGGACACACACTAAGTGCACCTGCCCCATGCGCTTCAGACCATGCGCTCAGATCATTAAAATAGGGCCCAGTAAGTCTAAAATTCACATAAACTAACATTTCTTTACATGTATATGCACAACATGACAAGTAGAGAATGTTCCTGAATATATAACCTCTAAAATGAGTGGTTGATTGGACCACTAAAGGGCTATTAGCCTCACCTACTCAGAGAAGATGCAATTTCAGTCTCCATGAGTGAATCATTGAATTATTTACTCAAACGTTTCATTCAAAACACTGATTCATTCAAGAACAAAACAAGTGACTGTCTTTATAAGTGAGGATGCATCCAAATAGCACAGTATCCGTCCTAAATAGTATTTGAGATCTATAATCTAGATACTATTTTGGGTAAATAGTAGACAAATTGGGAGTCATTGAATCATTAACTCAAACGATTTGTTCAAAAGCACTGATTCATTTAGGAACAAAATACCAATACTGTGTGTTGTTTGCAGACTCAGTGGTTTATTTTGTTGTTTGGAACCATTTTCGTTGGAGGAGCAAAAATAGACAAAGTGAAAGTCACGCAAACCGTTATACAAAACGTAATGCATTATCACACTTGCAATGCCACTTGCCTGAATATCCATATGCAAGTAGTACTGTTAAAATATTTGTTTATACATATAGATTAAAGTTAAAGAATAATACATAATATAGTATAAATATTGCCTATGTATTTTACCGACTGTTCATTTGTATAATATCTTGCCACGCAAAACTTTTATTACACAGAATGTCCTTCAATGCTGTACAAGCAACAAATAATCCTTGCCATTTATTTCCAAGAATGAGGCAGTCTCTTGTAATTTTCCTCAGTACTGAAATGGCTGTCGGAGTTCCTTAAGGTCAGAGCTGTATAGAAACTCTCAGCTTAATGTGCTAACAGTGCAAGCAGACAAAAATGATTGAGTAAAATAGTTTTGCTTCATCTTGACTGCATACGTAGTGATGGTTTTGTACTATGCTACTGGATGAAATAAAGGGACTATGTTTTGGAAAGCAGTGTATTGCTAGGGGAATTGCTGTAGGGATGCTATTTTAAACCGTGTTAGAAGAACAAAAATGTAGAAAACTGCTGACAAGTAAGAGATAATGCATTACCCTTGTCTGTCCTGTCATCTTGACTGCATCTGGTTTGTCTTTTGTAGTTTATCATTGCACCAACTAAGTAATTGAGAGCATTGCTTTCAGGTCTAGGTTAATGTCCTGCAAACTCATCTCACTATATTGAAAAGACTAAATTTGATTTGCAAAGAACAAAAATGCTCTGTATACACCTATTATTGACTGTTGGCATTGAGGAACTGCACCATTTGCCTGTCAATGAAAAATCAATAGGAAGCCATTATGTTGCCAAGTATAATATGATAGTATTTGAGGAGTTTCCTGGCAAAGATTTTCATTTTACTCACTTCATTTTGCACACTCACGCTAAAGCAACGTTAACACAGCAACAGAATATGTTTGTGAGCCAAAATGTTAAATATCACAGATGTATATTTACTGAGTAATCCATTGTTTTGTAGTGGGGGGTCAAAATGACAATTTTCACCTGAGATTTGGAGCCAAATTAGAGGGGTGTAAAAATGACTATAGAAAGATGGCAAGATCATTATTTAATTTTTACACAGAGACTGGTAGGTCTTTTAGTAAAATCTCTTTACTCCAGCAAACTTTATTTCATTATATGCCAACAGTGACAGTTCAAAAATGGCAAAAAGCACTTCTTGTGTTTTTTTGCCTTAGGTTTGCATGCCTGTAACTCAAGAAGTATTAAAGATATCTTAATATCCTTTTAGATTCTGGTTCTTAACAAACTTTCCTTTTGATATTTTAATTTTAAAGGCCCGAGAGATATGGAGATCTCAATGCGGCTTAATTTTTAGTGGTCAAAAACCAAATGTGGGTCACTTTGCATACAGCTGATACTTTTTTTCTTTTAAAGAGGAATATCTAAAGAACAAATAAACAAATAGATCGTTAAAATAGGGCCCTAAGTGTAATCAGTTGTAGACACTAAAACAGTACTTTATAGTCAAACTAATTTTTATGTAGATATAATGATTTCTGTGCCACTGACACCCCAGACTGGTTGCTGGTCAATGAAAATATCCTGGCTCTGCCACTGCTGAGAGAAACTATCAAAGGACAAGGACTGGATCAGATAAATAGAAAAAAACACAGAAGCGACTGAAATTCTCCTTATGTAGTTTGTGCCTCATTAGTTGGTGTCATAACTGCTCCACTAGCCTTGAAAAATTAGGCCTTAATTTTCCTGTAATTAATTTCTGCAAATGAAAGAATTCTTGATTGAATGGGAAGTCAAATGACAGTAATATATTCAAATTGAGGTTGGAGGAGGCCAAGAGAGAAAGAGGGAAGAAAACCAGAGCAAAAAAGAGGGATAGAAAGGAAAAGCTTGGCCATATGGCACATTCTGAATGTTTTACACGGGCGTCTCACAACACCCGGCGGTTCACATCTGTAGGGATAAATCTAAAGGTTTTCATTTCCCATCAGCCCACAACAACATGTAAATGCACCTGTTTAACCTTTATTTGCATACAAAGTGCTGTGTAAATACAAGGCAGAATACAAACAATGGAAAATTGAGATCTAATGTCAGGTGAGGAGAATTTATGACAAACACCTCTCTAACAGCATGGACACATGACCTTTATTCTGCTTTCAATTTCAAATTTCAAATTGACTGACCGCACAATGTCAAACTGCACATCATTCAATTCTACATTCATGTGAATTAATACCAATTAAATACACTATATTGCCAAAAGTTTTGGGACGCCTGCCTTTACATGTACAACTTTAATGACATCCCATTCTTAATCTGTAGGGTTTAATATGGAGTTTAACAGCTATATCAATATGGACTATAACAGCTTAAACTCTTCTGGGAAGGCTTTCCGCAAGGTTTAGGAGTGTGTTTATGGGAATTTTTGACCATTCTTCTAGAAGCGCATTTGTGAGGTCAGGCACTGATGTTGGATGAGAAGTCCTGGCTCGCAGTCTCCGCTCTAATTCATCCCAAAGGTGTTCTATCGGGATGAGGTCAGGACTCTGTGCAGGCCAGTCAAGTTCCTCCACACCAAACTCGCTTATCCATGTCTTTATGGACCTTGCTTTGTGCACTGGTACGCAGTCTTGTTGGAACAGGAAGGGGCCATCCCCAAACTGTTCCCACAAAGTTGGGAGCATGAAATTGTCCAAAATGTCTTGGTATGCTGAAGCATTAAGAGTTCCTTTCACTGGAACTAAGGGGCCAAGCCCAACCCCTGAAAAACAACCCCCTCCACCAAACTTTACACTTGGCACAATGCAGTCAGGCAAGTACCGTTTTCCTGGCAACCACCAAACTCAGACTCGTCCATCAGATTGGCAGACAGAGAAGCGTGATTGGTCACTCCAGAGAACACGTCTCCACTGCTCTAGAGTCCAGTGGCGGCGTGCTTTACACCACTGCATCCAACGCTTTACATTGCTCTTGGTGATGTAAGGCATGGATGAGCTGCTCGGCCATGGAAACCCATTCCATGAAGCTCTCTACGCACTGTTCTTGAGCTCATCTGAAGGCCACACGAAGTTTGGAGGTCTGTAGCTACTGACTCTGCAGAAAGTTGGCGACTTCTGCCACACTGTGCGCTTCTAAATTGCTTCAACTTTGTTATAATACCACTAACAGTTGACTGTGGAATATTTAGTAGTGAGGAAATTTCACGAATGGACTTATTGCACAGGTGGCAACCTATCACGGTACCACGCTTGAGTTCACTGAGCTCCTGAGAGCGACTCATTCTTTCACAAATGTTTGTAGAAGCGTCTGCATGCCTAGGTGCTTGATTTTATACACTTGTGACCACCGTGATTGCAACACCTGAATTTAATGATTTGGATTCGGATAAGTCAATTTGAGTATTCTGAGGTATAATATAAAGTATAATAAAATATTTTGCTTAATAAACTGTATAATTGAGCTTTGTTCTAGGCAGTGCTATTTTAGTATCATTGGTATACTACTATATTTTTGTTAATGTTCTGAATTTTTATATTATTTTTACTTTTTTATATATTTTTTTCACTTTAACTTAAAGCTTTGGTCATTTAGTCATTCTAGTCAGTAGTTTTTGAATTTTTAAAATTTGTATTTAATTTGTATTTATTAGTTTTAGTTTCAATTTCAGTACTTCAAATTAAAGTAAACAAAAAATGAGAAATGTTGCATTGGTAACTAGCTGAAATAAAGTAACTTTAAGGTTTTTGTTATATGATATTATGTTATATTATTTAGTTATCAGCTAAATTAACTAAAACATGTTTTTTTTAAGGTTTTAGTTTTAGTTAACAATAATAACCCTGTTTCCAAGCAACTCATTTCCTGCAATAAAAAAAATATGAAAAATAAAAAATAAAGCATCCAATTATTGCTACCCTGAAATCCCCAGATCATATCCTGGAGGGTCATGGCTCTGTCCCAGGACATTGGCTGTTTCTAAACTGTTATTAGTCACTTTGATAGGGCATTCAATGATCTACTTTACTGCACTGAAAGTAACTATCCCCAACTGAGCTTTTTCTCTTCAGATGCCTAAAAGGGCTTGTGAGTGAAATAATCAAGCTTGTGATCGAATATGGGAATGTTCACAGCTGCATAATAAATCATGTCCTTTAAATTAACTAACCTGGCTCATTCATTACTACTGTACAGGCTACACGCAGAAAAAAGTGCTAAGCATAAAACAACAGCAACATTACCATGGTTTCATGAGTTCACCCATTAAGTGCATCACAACTATTGCGTATAATCAAGTCAAAGACCATGGAGTCACTATACAAGTTAGACAGGATTACGCAAAATTGCTTGTGCATTGCTGCTTGTTTGAGCACACATTTTTCTTTCAGGCTTTTGATAGGTGTTTTTTTTAAACGTTCTCAGTTCTGGATGCACAATTGAATTTTATGCATGAATCATTCATTCCGTGTTCTGGAAAAAAAAAAAATCAGAGTCTGACAGAATGCAATTCACCACCATATAATGGCTTCCCTTTCCATTAGAAACGAGCATGGCAAAGGGAAATTAATTTGTTTTATCTCCCTCTTTAACCCTGTTAATGATCCCGCGATTGTTGCTTTTCAATTAGTGCGCCTTAAATTGCAATATAGGATTTTTTACCCCCCCAAAATAAGGCAGTGATTTCAGGGTAATGTTAGGTTACAAGCATCCATGGACAGATAAAAGAAAAGAATGGATTTAAATCAGCAAAAAAGGGAACGATTTCTAGCACCACATTCCTACAGATTTCCTCCCATCTCATATTTTTTCCACCTCCATGTCCGCTTAGGGGCTCCGTACAATCCTGTATACACTCTAAAAAACAAATCTGTAAAAATAGGCACAATGTATTGTATTAATTTGACAGAATTTTCCGTATTTATTTTTTAATTTAGAATTTTGAACTTCATTGCGTTGTGTTTTAGGGTTACCGGAAATGTCCAAAAAATTACTGGATAACGTCCTGATCATTTTCTGCCAGACATTATCCGTTTTATTTTTTGGTCATTACTTCAATAACAAGTTCTAAAACTTAAAATGGTCTGTTTTATACTTTTAATTTTATATATATATAATGTGTATAAGATATTAATAATGAAATATTATATATAATAATAGTATAATAATGTAATTGTACCTAAACCTAAAATTTCCTGAAAAGTTTGACTTGTAATGAAATAGACTGCCATACCAATTTCATTTCAATATAAGTTCGTCCATTTTCTATTTATTTGGGTTGCACCTCAATTTAAACTTCACTATTGCTTTTGTTTTTTTTGAAAGACAAAAGGCATGTATACACTTCTTTACTCATTAAATAAACTCTTAAAACCATACATCACCTGCAGCACGCTTTCAAAAACTTGTCTTCTCTCGTGTGCGAATGCATCAGTCTGGTTTACGAGTTGCCTTGCACACCTTCCAGGCTGTTACTGCCAATTTAAGCAGCGGTTTAAAAGCATTCCGCAGAGAATGGATTGGCTGAGCGGGGTTATGGCGACAGCCGTCCGGATGTTTAAAGGCCCATTCGGATCCAATCTATGAGATTCTCTCCAGAGATTTATGTCCTGCTACTGGCTTATGGTAAACAGCATGAGTAATAGTATCAATAGCATTCGGATCTGCTTGCAAGGTCGCGTCTGGAAATTTCACGGAATCTGTGATTGCTTTTGAAGTCCTACTTAATTGCTAAGCAGCTATCCCAGAATGCAAGTGTGATTGCTCAAATTCTGTTTTACGCTCTGATTTAGAATTCCGCACTACAGTGTCATACCTACTCCACATGTCACAGGAGTACGCTTTCATCCACACACTGCAGTCACCCGGATCTCGTCTCCTTCCCCATAGGTGGTTCATTCTGCCATGGCCTGGCATTGAAGGCCACCCACACTACAGATGCTCAACCCTTGTGGCAGCCTTCAGGCTCAGAAAAAAAGCCTTTATATGCTTTGGTTTGAAGTCTCTTGCATGCTTCTTTCAGTCTAGGCAATAGGCGGAAAAATCCACATCATCCTAAAAAACTTTTTCTAACGTATTATCGTATGTGTGGATGCACTTTCATGAGCTAAAAAATTGTAGAGAGCTCATAAAAGTAGGGCAGCGGCTATTTGCACTTAGTGAAAATAGCATATTTTCTTAGCAATAGACGCTATTTACACCATATAAAAGTAGCAGTTCTATGCAATCACGCCCCTATGATAACTAAGCTGGTACCTTCATCTCATGCGTCACCCTGGTATACACCTAAGCTCCGACTGCTTAAACTGGCAGACGTCTTGAGCGCCGATATAAGAAAAGTGGTCTGGAGGTGCATTATCAAGATTTCTGTGCTCACCAGCTGAAATACAAGTCAGCTCTTAATGCCACACGTACAGAATATTACTCCAACATAATCAAGACTGCTAAAAGTCGACCTAAGACATTATTTTCAACTGTTAACAAACTTATTAACCCAACATCGCATCTTATTACTGGCTCAATTGACCTCTGCAACACCTTCCTCCACTTTTTTGTAAAAAAGATAAAATCTATCTATCTATCTATCTATCTATCTATCTATCTATCTATCTATTAAACATTTTCATCAAACTCATCAGAAGTCTCCTCTAATTGGTCCTCACCTCAGCCCATAAAATACACCCTCTCTAGCTTTACTCTAGCAGTCCATCGTCTGTTAACAACCTAATTGCTCAAACTAGCTCATCTACTTGTCAGTTAGATCCAGCGCCTACCTCACTTCTTAAAAACTGCCTATCTGTAATCTCGTCTCCTATTGTTCATCTGATCAACTGTTCTTTTTATTCTGGGTCTGTCCCGCTATCATTAAAAACAGCTGCGGTGACTCCTATTTTAAAGAAACCTGGGCTGGATTCTTCAGTTATGAATAATTTCAGACCTATTTCTAATCTTCCTTTAGTTGCAAAGCTGCTTGAAAAAGTAGTTGCCTCTCAGCTACAAGCTCATCTCTCTGCTAACAATCTTCCTGATCCCTTTCAATCTGGCTTTCGGTCAGGCCACAGCACTGAAACAGCGTTGGTAAAAATTACTAATGACCTGCTAATGTCTGCTGATTCTGGTTGTCTTACGGTTCTCATCATGCTTGACTTAACAGCTGCCTTTGACACTATATCTCATCATATCTCATTCTCTCCGGTCATCTGACTTAAGACTACTTACTGTACCTCGTTTCCGTCTTTCTACTATGGGTGGTAGATCATTCAGTGCTGATGCCCCGAAACTCTGGAATTCCCTCCCTCTTACTCTGCGTGACACTGCTACTATATCGTCATTCAAATCTCAACTAAAAACATATCTTTACTTACAGTATTTCCAACCCTCCTCTGCTTAGTGGTCTGCTGTTTTTTTAGTTGTTTATTTTCTCACTGTATATTTGTATATCTGTGTTCTATATTGATGCTGTGTATATGTTATTTTCTTGTACAGCGACCTTGAGTTTGGGAAAGGCGCTATATAAATAAAACGTATTATTATTAATATGTGTAAATAGTAATTAGATGCTATTTATACTTTATTTTGACAGATACATTTGCACCTCAGTATTGTTGTACATTAACAGGATGCAATAATAACTGTGTAAATTATTATATTTATTAAAATTATAGATGCCCTTAATGGGACAATAAAAGCCCTCCCTACACCTACCCCTTACCCTACCCAATAAATACTTTTATTATTATTATTAAACATTCGTTAGGCACTTTATTTCCACTTTTAGAAAATGTTTTTAATTTTTATTGAAAGTAAATGCCTTTCCGATGTGATATGTGATGGGAAAAGGGAGAAGAGCGAGCTCGGCAAAACGCAGATTCAAACCCAGGTCGATCGCATCAAAACCTAATTTCATGAACCTTACTAACTGACTACGCCACTACAGATTTTACAACACGTGCGTCTTTTTTAATCTTGTGTGGCCCACCCAGGCATTTCTGAGCGGAGCTAGTGTAAAGGGGCGCTATTTGAACTTATATATACTATATATACCCAATTATGAATTATGCCTTAATATGTTTCTCAATCAAGCCTGCAGTGGATGTGATGTGGTGCAGACACATGCGTTGTTGTTCATCTGAGGTTGTATTTACCTAATTATAAGACCTGCCAAAGAGCAGATTATTTTTTTTAATAATGTCCTGATACATAAAACAATAGAATTCAAAAGGGTGTACTTTCTTTTTCACATGACTATGTACATACATGTGACATACACTCACCAGCCACTTTATTAGGTACACCTATTCAACTGCTCGCTAATGCAAATATCTACTCAGCTAATCACATGGCAGCAACTCAATGAATGTAGGCATATAGACATGGTCACGCCGATCTGCTGAAGTTCAAACTGAGCATCAGAATGAGGAAGAAAGGTGATTTAAGTAACGTTGATGCCAGAGGTCAGAGTAGAATGGAGAGATTTGAACTGATAGAAAGGCAACATTAACTCAAATAACCATTGTTACAACCGAGGTCTGCAGAAGAGCATCTCTGAACACACAACACATCCACCTTGAAGCAGACGGGCTACAGCAGCAGAAGACACACCGGTGACACTCCTGTAAACTAAGATTAAGAAGAGGAAACTGAGGCTACTATTTGCACGGGCTCACAAAAACTAGACAATAGACGATTGGAAAAACATTGGTCTACCTGGTCTGATGAGTCTCAATTGCTGCTGGAACATTCAGATAGTAGGGTCAGAATTTGGCGTAAACAACATGAAAGCATGGATCCAACCAGCCTTGTATCAATGGTTCAGCCTGGTGCTGGTAATGTAATGGTTTTGGGGGATATTGACACACTTTGGGCCCCTGAGGATAGTTTAAACACTACAGCCTACCTGAGTATTGTTGCTGACCATGTCCTTCCCTTTATGAGCACAGTGTACCATCTTCTGATGGCTACTTCCAGCAGGATAAGGCACCATGTGACAAAGCTCAAATCATCTCAGGTTTCTTGACAATGAGTTCACTAAACTCAAATGGCCTCACAAACTGACCATTATAATCCGATCGTAACCGGACTAGTAGCACAATCGGAACAAAAATTTAACCACGTCAATCAGAATGAATTGGCCAGATCTGATTAAAATTTCATTCGGATTGTAAGGGGTGGGTTATTCCTTTTGTAATCCGATCAAGAGGGCATGTAAACACTTGATCAGATTGAAAACCGAAACTGGAGAGTACTGCACATGTGCAATGACGTAGAAATAGCATAATGACGCGCGGAACAAGCTGTTCTTTAAAGTGTAAAAAATAAAATAAAGTGTCATAAATGATTGTCCTGTCATTCTAAAATTCTCTTTCGACTCATCGTCTGTGAAGTGGAGCAGAACAATGTCCCACCAGTCCTTGTTTCGGACTCTTATCCTCAGATGCCTTGTTTTGGGCGTGGGAATGGGCGTTTTTACTGTTTGATAAATATAAGCAGCACGGCATAGCGGTTCATGTGCTTGTCGTCGCCTAATTAGGACCCGAAATATAAAAATATTAAGTCTGTTTTTTAAAATAAAGAAAAGGACGATGGTTAGTATGCAACAACAGTGGGAAAACTCTGTACATTCATGCAGTGTGCGTATGTCAAAAGATTAAATCCGATCAGAAGCTTGTGACATATAAACACGCACATCAACCCGATCACTTTATTTAGCCTTCATGTAAACACTATGTTCGGATTCATCAATCAGAATGAATTAATTCAGATTGAAAGCAAAAAGTGTCCATGTAAACGTACCTACAGTCACCAGTTCTCAATCCAATATGTTTGAGCACCTCTGGGAAGAGGGAGATTCGCATCATTGATGTGCAGCCGACAAATCTGCAGCAACTGCGTGATGCTATCATGTCAATATGGCCCAAAATCTTGGAGCAATGTTTCTAGCACCTTGTTGAATCTATGCCACAAAGGCAGTTCTGAATATTAAGGATAATAGGATCAGTGTTGGGGAAAGTTACTTTGAAAAGTAATGCATTACAATATTACATTACTCCCTTAAAAAGTAACTAATTGCATTACTTAGTTACTTTTTAAGAAAAGTAATGGTTACACGTTACTTTTTTGTTACTTTTTCTTACCTGGGCTGGGCTTGTTTGTGTTTTTTTATAACAAAAAAAGTTATATTTTTGGGCAAATGAAAAGGTCCTTTCACACCAAAACTGAAATAATAAGGCTAAAGGAAATGCAAATTCACACCTGTACAGTAGAGGGCGCAGCTCAAACAAACCTTTCAGCTGTGCTGCCATTCTGCACTGCAGAAGAATCAAAGTCATTTTTGCTCATGGTTTAACTGAATCATCAAAGGTCAGCAGCAAGACATTGGTCAATAAAGTGAGATTAAATGCATAAAAATATTTGTTTTATTTAAGATATTTAATTATTAGAGGTTTGCATTGTATTCTGACTTTGCATTTGACTGATTTTATTCATTTTGAGGAATACTGAATCTTTTTTGTGCAAGTGCGATTGTTGTAAATGTATGCTCACATTTAATCACGAATTACAATAACCATCATGTTTACACACAATGCCTGAGCGCTTACTCACGGTTTTTCTCAACTTGTGTTACTTATTTGAAAAAAGTAACTCAGATATTTTGTTGTCATTTTAAAAGTAATGTGTACTTTTAAGTAATCTGATCACGTAACTCAAGTTACTTATAATGTGTTACCCCCAACACTGACTAGGATGGGGTCTTTCTTTCTTTCTTTCTTTCTATCTTTCTTTCTTTTGTTCTTTCTAGCTCAGTTTGTTTTTGAGTTATTTGTAAACAAACTGCCAGCATTGACTATTTCAGCCCCCTCACTGTCCTATTCCCACAGACGTCTGCCTTATTTTTCACCAGTTCTCATGTCTGCTTGTTTTTTTTTGTTAGTTTTTTTTTATTTATGTGATGTTATGTTTTTTTGTGATTTTGTACTGTATATTTTCTAACACCACTGCATGGACCCGACATTAGGGGGCAAATAAAACTCAAATATGAAATATTGCCTTGGTATTTCATGATGTAAAAAGGTTCCTTTTCCCTCAGAAGACCCTTGCTACTGATACTTTTAGCAACACATTTTGCACTAAGCATCATCATTTTTACTATGAAAAAAAGATACAATTTCATACAACATTGATTTTACATCCTATTTTCAGGATACTAAATTCAGTCCTGCCATTAAAAAAAATAAAAGTTTACAATCCCAATATTCAGCTCTCACTTTTAGGAGCTGGAATCCCTTTGTCCACTCTTCAACCATCAAACCTTACGATGCAGAATAAGCTTATATAAGTACATGGAGAGACTCGTTATCAGACTCCTAGCAATAAAAAAAATGATATATATCCAAGTAGATGAGATCATCAAACGCCTTCCAAAACTGTATGTATAATTAGGAGGGAGTCATTAATCAAGGTGTGCAGAGCTGCTCTCTGTAATGAGATTCAGAAAGTGAAATTTATTAAGCCAGGCTTGTATTCACCTCTCTGTTTATCAGGTTCAAATCACCAATTTTGCTCAAAGATTCAGCACTGAAGCCATTAGCCATGGGAGAACGGCTTCCAAACTGCATTACGAGAAAAAGTATTTAAAAAGCTGTCCCTCACGTGTTTGTTATAAAGTATCCCACTGCCTCCTACACAGTCAAGGGAACCGGGGGAAAGCTGAGCAGATTTTCTGTTGTTGTTGTCATCATTACGAGGTGCCTGACATGACAGTAAAATCATAAGACTTCTCCTGACTGTTTACTCCCAGAATGCATTGTAATTAAGAGTATAATCTCAATTGATGTGCATGGTGGTGCAACAAAGCAACAATTTACAGTTGAATTATTACACCACCATCACCTTGTGATGAATTACCACAGTCAAACTCTGAACACATGCAACTATTTCATGCTTGACAATGCAAAAAAAAAAACCCAAACAAAACAGCGAGATATCAAAGATTTTAAGGTCCTCCTACTGTTTAGCTGAGCACCGATGCTTGGCACTGAAACACCATGGCCATTGATTACTACTGAAAATACTTTTGATTCATCCCTCAGTGTGTACAGCATAACAGGCACATCTGCAGTAAACACACTTATAATGGAATATAATACGCAAAGACAGCTCTTTTTGAAAATATAATATATATGTCACTGATTAAAATGGGAAATTACACTTTTTAATGTTTTTCGAAAAAAGTATTTTATTCTCATCAAGGCTGCATTTATTGGATCACAGATACAGGAAAAACATGAATAAATGTAAAAAAATATTTTGACAATTTAAAAACAAATATTTTCTATTTTAATCTATTTTAAAATTGTATTTATTTCTATGATGCAAAAAAAGCTACATTTTCAGCATCATAACTCCAGTCTTCAGTGTCAATGTCACAATATTCAAAACAGTTGTGCTGCTTAAAATACAAACCATCAGATTTTTTGGAGTATTTGATGAATAGAAAATTCAGCATTTATGTGAAATATTTGAATATTTAAAAAAATTAACTAATTAAATCGCAATTTTTTTTCTGTGATTATTCGCGATTAAAAACAGAGTTTTTTTATATTTTTATACTGTAATAATTTTACAGTTAATCTCCAAATTAATGTAGAAACAACTTAAAGACAGTATATTTTAAATATTTGTTGTAATGGCATGTTTTTATGAATGAAGGCCAGTATCACTGACACTAATACTGATACTGATGTCTCTATGAAACATTAATGATAGACATTCAACATTACAGTATCATTGCTATCAATTTCAACATTTATTAGGCTTTAAATAACTTTTAATTTAAGTGAACTTAAAACAATCTTCACATAAACCCATAATAATAAATGTCATATTTACCTGTGGCCTTCCTACCTGTCTAACTTTTAGCATAAATTATAAATTAAATAGAGATGAATTTTCTCTGTTATCTTTGTTCTTTGATTAAAGGGGTGGTTGATCAGCTTTTTTCAAAGGCTTGATTGTGTTTATGGGGTGCAATCTAACGTGTTCATGCTTCGTTAAAAAAAAAAAAAAATAAATAAATAAACCACATTATTTTTCACATAACTTAGCTTAATTCTACACCACTGTGTCCCTTCTCGTAAAAGCGGCTGGATAGCTTCCTGGTTCTTTGAATCCCCTCCCTTTAGAAATACGCAATGGGCTCAGATTGGTTAGCTGGCCCAGTGAGTTGTGATTCGCTAACCGCCTAGTGCACGTTGTCCGGAAACGTCACGCCCCTTACCATTACGAGTAGTTGTATGTGCTCAGGTGTATTGTAATAAACAATGGCGTCAATATTGCCTTATCAATTTGAGCCCAATCAGACCCAGTGAATTTTACTGAAGAGGATCGGTCAAAACCTGTGCAAGAATAGCTGTTACAGCTGTTTTTTTGTTTTTTTTTCCATTTGTAGTTGTCTCATACTGTCAGATATGCTGTTATTTGTAAATGCTTGAAGGGATGATTTGGATTACAGACTGTGGCTCTATAGTGGTCACTACTGACTGTAGAGCACCGTTAGTTATGTCTTTATAGAACGAGTGTAGCCAAATATCTGTCGCAAGAACTATGAGCGCATTATGAAGACTAATCCACGGCTTTACTACAGTAAAGAACCATGTTTACACAGAACTATGTTTAGTGTGCCTGTAGCCAAACAAGCATGTGGGTAAACACTATAAAAGCTCTAATCAAAGAATAATTTACACTGATCAAATAAACGCCAACAAACACCAACATTCAAAGTTCACTGGTGGGATTAAAAAGAAGTGTATTGCTTGCGTCGCAACAGCTAAAGGCTGTCCACACTGGACGCGACAAAGTGCCCGTTGCAAAGTATTTGTCCATCGTGTTAGTACGTCATAAATAGAACGAGGCATCAGTTTACTGTCTAGGTTTTACCTCTCGCGTCGCGCCGCATCCAGGGTAGACAACATCACTGATTATAATGGGTTTTATTGTCTTTTGTAGCGTCGCATCACGCCACTCGCGTCCGGTGTAGACATGGTGTCAGTCCAGCGTCCCTAGGAAGGCCAAACAAAGAGGACCTGCAATCGGGGTGAAAAGGACAGCATTTCCACTGCCCGGCAACAACACTACTACATAACTCTTCCTCTTCTCTAACGCAGCCCAACATGGCCTCACCCCCTTGTTGTGTGTTCCTGGGGGCAGGATTTATGTAAGTTTTAGGGTTAGTGATGTCATTAACCTGGGAGGAAGCTTGTGTAGTCCCTACCAGCCGTTTGTTGTAGTCCTTAAAAAGCAATTACTGTAAAAGAAAATATCTCCCTTTGCACTGAACTTTAAGCATCGCAACTTTGTAGATGCTGTTTATGTTTAAACAGCAACATTACACATAACTAAAGTTAAAAAAGTGAAATCATAATCAACCACCCCTTTAACAATAATGACAGAATGGTTTATTAGGCTGCTGTCACTTTAAGATCTGCCGCTGCCGAACATGACGCGGATCTGACGCACTGTCACGAGCACCTCATTTCCTCACAACTCTTTAAGTTCATTTAAGACGTTATTTAACTCATTTAAGACTCTCTTATGAGAATACTTGACAAAAACGGGCATTTTGGCATAATTCTGTGTGTTATTGTTCGTTTAAGCGCGAAAAAGAACTCAATTATTGTGCGTATCCTTCTGTGTGTGTGTGTGTGTGTGTGTGTGTGTCAGGACATTCACAGATTCACAGCGCGTTCTCTCGTCTTGTCGTGCTTGAATGGTTTAAAAGCATTTGCATGAATAAGAGCGTGATCATATAAATGTAATGCTAGCCAGAGGATTACAGAAACATTAATGCGCTAATTTTGACAGCACTATATATATATATTTATACATATATACACTACCAGTCAAAAGTTTGGACACACTTTCCCATCAAAGAGAAAGTGCTGTCAAAATACAGGTGACATGCTGCTCTTTAATCTTCCAGCAAACATAATTTCAATCCATGTTAATCGACAGCATGCACTACACAGGTATTACGTAGAACACAACCCCGAAGGCTCACAATTATCCTGTCGCATCATTATTCCACAAACCAGCACTAATCAAAGACACTTCAGGCTTTGAAAGGAGTCACATAAAGAGCTTGAGTAAGTAAATTAATTCGCCTAATCAATCAAATTAAAGTGCAAGGTGGACAAAGATTTAGCTGAAACTCATCAAATGGTGCCAGTTGTGGCACCTCATTAGTAATCAACGTCGCCCGTGGTCAGAAATAAAGGACTGAGGACTGCAGTTGAAAATCGATGGGCAAGTCCTTACCAACCATTGTTGCCGCTGAAAGAAGGGAGGGGGTCTGGCTCATCCACCATTGAAAACATGCTCAGATTCATTGTTTAGCATCACTCTCTTTTTTAATTAAGTGCCATTGATCTGTTCAGAGCACTACTCCTTTATGCATTTCCTCTGCTTCTAATTTCACTGTGCATCTGTGAAGTATGAATGACGAGGACACCCTCATTTGGATTAACTGCACCTTAAAGCTGCCTCGCAAGAGGAAGGTGCGCCGTGATTTATTTTGTTTTCAGCATATTTCTAGGGTCCATGCAGAGTTAATATAAACGCCAGTGACTCTAAATCTGTTTCATTAGGCTGGGCCACCACCCGTGCAGTGCCCTTGCAGACAGGAGGGAAGGTCTGTTGCCGCGGTATTGCTTCGAACAGAAGGTTAAGAAACTGTGGAACATTTATCAATGGCTACATCTACAGAACGGAAAGAAAAAAAGAGCTTGAGTTAGTGTGAAACATGTCAAGCCTGCCGGGCTGAAAGGCTGTAATTCACATGGGGATGCGAGCGCAGCGTTGACTCAAATCAGTCACTGAACAAATGTGTGCGATTCACTCCTCATAACAAGGTTTGCTTTTCTCGTCTGATCCTGAAGTAATGAAAGACCAAGTGTGGTTATCTTTACACAGTACATTTCACCCCAAAATCAAAAGTGAATTATAATGTTTTATAAGACAGTGTTTATTGCAACTGACCAATCAGAATCAAGTACTCTAGAGAGCCATGCAATAATAAATGTTGTGCATAAAGAAAATGTCTCTTTGAGACCATTATGACATTATTTTTATGAAAATAAATTTAAGATGACAATTTGTAATAAATCAGAAGTTTTTTTTATTTTATATCTGTAATGCCATAATCTTTTACTATATTACAGTAATAGGAAATATAAAAATACTCTATACAATTTTTATATTTTATTTCATTTAAATCAACAAAGTTAGTAAAGCAAATTTGACCATGATGCACAATTTAAATATTATTTTTAATATAATTAATAATAACTTTTATAAATAATTAATTTATACAACTGTAATTATTTTTACATTATGGTTGTATTTGTTGTAGGGATAACTAGGTGTGAATTACACGATTTTAATGCATGACATGGAGGCAAAGAACCACATGACGCAAAGCAGTTCATGCTTTGAACGCACACATTCCAACCAATCAGAATTGAGTTCGGACAGACCATGTACGACACATATATATAAACACATACGCAATCCCTGTATAGGCAGGTTTCATAAGATTCAGTGTATTACAGAAGAATCCCATGTGGGCCAACTTGTGGGAGACAGCATGTGGGATGAAATATTTTCAAATAATTTGTTCGCCTGATTGATGAAACCTACAGCTCAGGTCTATTTTCATCTTTGTATGGAAGACAAGCGGTCACTCATAAAGTATTAGGGTAAGCAAGATTGCAATCACAGTGTATGTGTATACAATAATAAAGGCTCTTTGAGCATGCACTTGTGTATCGATCTCATAAATATTCATGTCAATGTTTATGGAACACAGAACAAAAGTCTGCCTTACAACAAGACATTACAGTAGGCTGAATATTAACATGTTGGGCTGAAAACCGCCGCCTCAATATTAACAGCCAGCCATCCGTTTGAATGGATTATGTACCTACAGCACAAAGACAGCTCAGAGAAAATATTGACGTGCACATCCCACTCAATCAGATGGTGTGTAGAACACAGTGATCTAGGAATATTAACTGGATTTGCCAAGCCAGCGGTTACAAACAATGCAACCACACACACACACACACACAGGTGCCTTGTTCTCACACAGAGCATAGTAGCGAAATAAAGGACATAAGACTTTGATTTCACTCTAAGCCACTGAATCTCAGCCTCTGGCATCCCAGACCTGTGAAGCTCATCTGTAAGTTTAGAAAGTTCTAGAAAAGTCCTGAAGACCTTCCACAGCCAATAACAAATAAGCACCAACTGACACAACCTCAGGTCAGGTATTGTTGAGAAAACAAAAAGTACCATATACATACTCACACACACTGGACACTAGAGCAGTGGAGATATGTTCTCCGGAGTGACTAATTAGCCTCTCTGTCTGGCAATCTGATGGACGAGTCTGGGTTTGGCGGTTGCCAGGAGAACGGTACTTGCCTGACTGCATTGTCAAGTGTAAAGTTTGGTGGAGGGGGGATTATGGGGTGGGGTTGTTTTTCAGGGGTTGGGCTTGGCCCCTTAGTTCCAGTGAAAGGAACTCTTAATGCTTCAGCATACCAAGACATTTTGGACAATTTCATGCTCCCAACTTTGTGGGAACAGTTTGGGGATGGCCCCTTCCTGTTCCAACATGACTGCGCACCAGTGCACAAAGCGTCGGTCCATAAAGACATGGATGAGCGAGTTTAGTGTGGAGGAACTTGACTCTAGAAGAAATTCAAAAATTCCCATAAACACACTCCTAAACCTTGTGGAAAGCCTTCCCAGAAGAGTTGAAGCTGTTATAGCTGCAAAGGGTGGGCCAACTCCATATTAATTCAAGTTTATGTGCATGTATATATATATATATATACACTCACCTAAAGGATTATTAGTAACACCTGTTCGATTTCTCAATAATGCAATTATCTAATCAACCAATCACATGGCAGTTGCTTCAATGCATTTAGGGGTGTGGTCCTGGTCAAGACAATCTCCTGAACTCCAAACTGAATGTCAGAATGGGAAAGAAAGGTGATTTAAGCAATTTTGAGCGTGGCATGGTTGTTGGTGCCAGACGGGCCGGTCTGAGTATTTCACAATCTGCTCAGTTACTGGGATTTTCACGCACAACCATTTCTAGAGTTTACAAAGAATGGTGTGAAAAGGGAAAAACATCCAGTATGCGGCAGTCCTGTGGGCGAAAATGCCTTGTTGATGCTAGAGGTCAGAGGAGAATGGGCCGACTGATTCAAGCTGATAGAAGAGCAACTTTGACTGAAATAACCACTCGTTACAACCGAGGTATGCAGCAAAGCATTCGTGAAGCCACAACACGCACAACCTTGAGGCGGATGGGCGACAACAGCAGAAGACCCCACCGGGTACCACTCATCTCCACTACAAATAGGAAAAAGAGACAACAATTTGCACGAGCTCACCAAAATTGGACAGTTGAAGACTGGAAAAATGTTGCCTGGTCTGATGAGTCTCGATTTCTGTTGAGACATTCAGATGGTAGAGTCAGAATTTGGCATAAACAGAATGAGAACATGGATCCATCATGCCTTGTTACCACTGTGCAGGCTGGTGGTGGTGGTGTAATGGTGTGGGGGATGTTTTCTTGGCACACTTTAGGCCCCTTAGTGCCAATTGGGCATCGTTTAAATGCCACGGCCTACCTGAGCATTGTTTCTGACCATGTCCATCCCTTTATGACCACCATGTACCCATCCTCTGATGGCTACTTCCAGCAGGATAATGCACCATGTCACAAAGCTCGAATCATTTCAAATTGGTTTCTTGAACATGACAATGAGTTCACTGTACTAAAATGGCCCCCACAGTCACCAGATCTCAACCCAATAGAGCATCTTTGGGATGTGGTGGAACGGGAGCTTCGTGCCCTGGATGTGCATCCCACAAATCTCCATCAACTGCAAGATGCTATCCTATCAATATGGGCCAACATTTCTAAAGAATGATTTCAGCACCTTGTTGAATCAATGCCACGTAGAATTAAGGCAGTTCTGAAGGCGAAAGGGGATCAAACACAGTATTAGTATGATGTTCCTAATAATCCTTTAGGTGAGTGTATATATATATATATATATATATATATATATATATATATATATATATATATATATATATATATATATATATATATATATATATATATATATATACACACACACACACACACACACACACACACACACACACACACACACACACACACACACACACACACACACACACACACACAGTTTAAAAAAAGTTTTTTTTTTTTTTTAAAGTCTGTAAAAATAGGGCACAATTTCCTGTATAAATATGAAGGAGTTGTCTGTATTGGTTTTTTAGGTGTTTTACTTGTATTTTGAATGACGCATTGCATTGTGTTGTGTTTTAGGGTTCACAGAAATTTCCGTAAAATTACTGGATAATGTCCTGGCAGAAAATGAACAGTATATTTTCTGTTTTTATTTGTATATATATAAAATATTATAATATATAAAATTATAATTTATTAAATAATTAGATTAAAACAAATAAAAACATTTTATAATTTTTTCAACAGTGTTTTCTATACAACTGTTTTATCAAAGCTCCTGTGCTATTTAGTTATTTTTTCCACAGTTTTATTGTGGCATCATGATCCATTTCAGATAATCCTGCTCTTAAACGCTACAAACAACAAAATGAACTGTGATTAGTTGCTGAAATGTCCATCAGAGTGCGTCTTCATGTCTTAGTGAGCTGTTTGTGTGCAGAAAAAGCTGTAATGTGGACCATTTGCAGACGACTGTGGAAGGCTAGTTTGGCCCACGCAAAAAGTAAAGCACCTAACGTGTCATGATTCAAACCCCTTTACCTTCTGAAATAAGGTGCGCAGTTGAGACGTAATCATCAAGTCCTAATACAGGTTAAACGTCTCTGCAGGTTTATATTGTGTGTGCTGAACTTGAGGAGATAAGAAAGTGACATTGCCATTTAAAACGAATCAATGAGATGCTATCTGCTTTTTTTGACGTTGATTTGAGTCTAGAATGTCAAACAATAGAACCCCATCTTGTTCACCCCTCTCTATATGATAGGAAATTTGTTCAGTCCAATGCAAACACAATTATAATGTATAAACACACAATTATAATATTCAAACACATTATTTCATCAGTACGCTCACCCATATCTTCATAACCGTGCTGCTAGTAATGATGCCAAAAAGGTAGCAATCTCCTTATGATAGTTTCTTTCTTTCTTTCTCTTTAAATCTGAGGCTGTGCAGAAATGTTGCAAACACAGGCAACAAGATCAGGAGCTAATTGAAACCATTCATTAGAAAGCTAATTTAGGGAGTATTCATCTCAGTCCAACAAATGCAAAGAGAGAAATTAAGGTTTAAAACAGGGAATTAAAGGACAAATTCAAACTTTAGATTGATTTACTTTTGCCAAGTAACAGAGCTGTGGCTTAGTGGTTAGCGCACATTAAGCTGTGGTGCTCATCTGGGAAATGAAGGTTTGAATCCAGCTCGTGCCATTTTCCAAACTCATTCAAAAATGCTCTAGATAGAGAGGATAACCTCTGAATAAAAATACTACACAACACTGTGGATTCCCAAAAGGCAGACTTAGAGGCTGTTCTGCCTGAATCGGCAAGAGAGGAGATGCCTTGGTACACTAAATAAGCTGCTTTTCTTTGAAAACGGATAATAAACTTATTGCTGTGATGCTAATCTTCAACATATTTGCCATGGCATATTCATTTTGAAGAGAGCTATGGCATTTGGAGTCAAATACAAACAGCAGTCTCTATGGTGTTCGATAATTAGGCCATTAGTGCAACTTTCATTAGCCCCTTTAACACATACAGTTTTTACTGGTAAATTACCGGTAAATGATCATGTGTTAACAGGATTTTCTAATTTTTAACATGATTCTGGCAATTTACCAGTAAGGGTAGTTTTAACATTCCCAGTAAATTACCGGTAATGTGCTCTTGTGTGAATGCGGAATGAAGATTACCGGTATATGGAATCAGAACGAGCTGACGTAAGAAGTCCGCTTTGGGCCAATCATGAGTTCTTATGGAGATTACGTGATTACTCTGTGCTGTTTACAATAAGGTTTTTAATAGTTTTTCTATTTAAATATGCACTAAATGATCATCTTTGACCGTTGCGCCATGTCTCGCAGCTTTTTCAACGTGTCGCGCTCGAGACCCTGCCATCTTTTCCATTCATCAGCGCTGCGGCTCTGCTGTTGGATACTATTACACGTCTCGTGTTTTTAAGAGCAAAACGCGTTCTGTTTGATCATCCGTTATGCCTGTCACTCAGACGTCAAAATATGTTGTCAGATTGAACAGTGAAACTAAAGCGCTTCTCCTCATGCGGGCGGATGAAGACAACGGTGCAGCGTTTATAGATCATTTCTGATGACAGTATTTACCGGTATTTTGCTGCTGATGTGTGAATGGTCTCTTACCGGTAAAAAGCCAGAACACCGTTGCTTGTGTGAACAGCATATTTG
Source organism: Rhinogobio ventralis (assembly GCA_039654625.1). Taxonomy (NCBI): domain Eukaryota; kingdom Metazoa; phylum Chordata; class Actinopteri; order Cypriniformes; family Gobionidae; genus Rhinogobio; species Rhinogobio ventralis. Next base: position 3,789,898 of record CM077215.1, read on the forward strand.
TTTATTTACCAGTAAAGTCATTCCGGTAATTTTACGGTAATTTACCAATATTGCTGTGTGAAAGGGGCTAATGACTACATTTACATGTGCACCAATAATGTGATTATTTCCAGTGTTGGGGAAAGTTACTTTTAAAAGTAATGCGTTACAATATTGCATTACTCCCTAAAAAAGTTACTAATTGTATTACTTACTTTTTATGGAAAGCAATTACTTTTTCTCACCTGCTCTGGGCTTGCTTGTTTTTAATAAAAAAAGTTATATTTTTGGCAAATGTAAAGGCCCTTTCATACCAAAAGTGAAATAAATAAACCTCAGGCTGAAGGAAATGCAAAATGACTGTACAGTAGAGGGTGCAGCTCAAACAAACCTTTCAGCTGTGTGGCCGTTCTGGATCGCAGAACAATAGGTCGCAGAAGAAGAAAATTCAACTCTCTTACTTTAGCAATAAAAACAAAGCAAAAAAAAAAAAAAGCAGCGCAAATGTCATGTTTAACTAAAGTAATTTTTGCTTATTTATATGGTTGAATTGGATCTCAAAGGTCAGCAGCAAAGAAATTGGTTAATAAAGAGAGATTAAATCCATAAAGCATATGTGTTATTTGACATTTAATTGCAGTTTTGCATAATATTCTGAGTTTGCATTTCACTGTTTTTATTCATTTTGAGGAATACTAAATCTGTTTAAATGAGTAAATGCTCACATTTAGTCTAGAACTACCATAAGCATCATGTTTACACAGCGCACACAACGCCTCTGCACTTACTCATGATTTCTCTCAACATGAGGACAGGAGAGCTGGCAGTCAGTACATTTTCCAGGTGACGTGCCTAAATGTCTTTATCACAATGTTTTCGACCATCAACATACTGCATTATAGTCATGTCGAGCAACATTTTCAATGCCTTCTTTACCGATATGTTTACGTTATGTAAACTCCGTTATGTAAATCTCATTAATCTCATTATGAGGGTGCATGTAAACAGTCACTGATAAAAATAAATTTTTTTTTTTAATTATATTGATTTTTGTTGCCCACCCCACATTTTCAAATGCCCACACTAGAATGGCATCCTAATAAAAGCACTGGTGTTTATAAGATCTTGTGTATAGTGGTGAATAATGAAATGTTTTTGTAGCAGGAGCCGTGCTGCGTTGTTTACCCACACTAGGTGTTCCAATAGCCTGATTGCGTTATGTTACCTAGACAGCTCAGAGGAGAGCAAACCCCGCTAATGACTTTCTCATTCACATTGACCTTGAGGACTGCAGGTAATTAGACCTGAGGTGTTATTGTCTAATGGAAAGTTAAGGAGAGATTGAATAATGCAGAAAAAAAAAAAAAAAATCCACACAATCCCTTTCTTCTCCCAGGGAGCATCAATCAGTAGTAACAGGAGGGGCTTTCATGAAAGATGCATCAAATCAAATGATTTTTGCCGTTTTGTACCGCTTGTCTTTTCCGCAGCATGGAGCTGTTATTTATGAATTCAATTCTCCATTTACAGAGTTGTGTACAGAGAAGTGACTGTGTCACAGTCAACACATCTCTGACTGAGCATTGTACAAACATCAGAAAAAAAGTCATAAATGAGTCTCTGGACAAGTCTCCAGTCTCTGAGTTCTCCCTTAAACCACTCTTATTTGATCTCCATATGTACAGAGCTTATAACAACGTTAAACAAAGTACTTGAGAAGATTTAAGTGTCAAAATATGGTGTTGACATAAAAAAAAATGATTGGACTGTATTTGCTGTTGATATACCAATATAAAGTACACTCATATCATCTAGCACACTAGTAACAGTTACAGCACCGTTCTCTATTAGAGACTAAGTAGTCGGTTAGTCAGAAGTGCCAAACAATCAATCATAAAAATAGCCAATATACACTCACCTAAAGGATTATTAGGAGCACCTGTTCAATTTCTCATTAATGCAATTATCTAAATCAACCAATCACATGGCAGTTGCTTCAATGCATTTAGGGGTGTGGTCCTGGTCAAGACAATCTCCTGAACTCCAAACTGAATGTCAGAATGGGAAAGAAAGGTGATTTAAGCAATTTTGAGCGTGGCATGGTTGTTGGTGCCAGACGGGCCGGTCTGAGTATTTCACAATCTGCTCAGTTACTGGGATTTTCACGCACAACCATTTCTAGGGTTTACAAAGAATGGTGTGAAAAGGGAAAAACATCCAGTATGCGGCAGTCCTGTGGGCGAAAATGCCTTGTTGATGCTAGAGGTCAGAGGAGAATGGGCCGACTGATTCAAGCTGATAGAAGAGCAACTTTGACTGAAATAACCACTCGTTACAACCGAGGTATGCAGCAAAGCATTTGTGAAGCCACAACACGCACAACCTTGAGGCGGATGGGCTACAACAGCAGAAGACCCCACCGGGTACCACTCATCTCCACTACAAATAGGAAAAAGAGGCTACAATTTGCACGAGCTCACCAAAATTGGACAGTTGAAGACTGGAAAAATGTTGCCTGGTCTGATGAGTCTCGATTTCTGTTGAGACATTCAGATGGTAGAGTCAGAATTTGGCGTAAACAGAATGAGAACATGGATCCATCATGCCTTGTTACCACTGTGCAGGCTGGTGATGGTGGTGTAATGGTGTGGGGGATGTTTTCTTGGCACACTTTAGGCCCCTTAGTGCCAATTGGGCATCGTTTAAATGCCACGGCCTACCTGAGCATTGTTTCTGACCATGTCCATCCCTTTATGACCACCATGTACCCATCCTCTGATGGCTACTTCCAGCAGGATAATGCACCATGTCACAAAGCTCCAATCATTTCAAATTGGTTTCTTGAACATGACAATGAGTTCACTGTACTAAAATGGCCCCCACAGTCACCAGATCTCAACCCAATAGAGCATCTTTGGGATGTGGTGGAACGGGAGCTTCGTGCCCTGGATGTGCATCCCACAAATCTCCATCAACTGCAAGATGCTATCCTATCAATATGGGCCAACATTTCTAAAGAATGCTTTCAGCACCTTGTTGAATCATTGTAAATATTTTCATTAATAGAACAAAAATAAACAAAATAAGTGCCCATAATGTACATGAAATGTCACTTACTCAATTTGAAAGGGGGGGGTTAACGCACACAGTTTTAGCCAATCTAATGTTAATCTTTAGTAGCACTGCATCCTTCATATCTCAAAAAATTTATAAAAGACAGATACGCTGTACCGACTCTTTCCGAAAACAGCTGAACTCGTGGAGGAGCTAAAGAGACACACACACACCTATGACAAACACACTGGATAACTTTCTATTCTCTATACGTTGGTGTTGTTCACATTATATGCACTTACGCACCGATTGCCAACAAAACACACACATTTGATACAGTTTCACTCACCGCCTGCGGTTTCCACTCATGACCAGGAACAAACAAACAAACAGACATGCACTTGCAGAACTCCGGATAAAAAAAACTGCATCCAATGTTTCCTTAACGCTGGGTTATTTGGGAAGCTGAACAAGGTTATCTGTCCCTCACAACCAGAAACACACTTCTTTAGTGACATTGTGGTAACACTTTACAATAAGTTTGTATTAGTTAAAATTAGTTAATGAACTAACCATGAACAAAACCTCTGTTCAGCATTAGTTAATGTTTGTTAATGTTAACTTGCATATACTATATTAATGCATCTATTCACATTAACAGCGCAATTAGTTAATGCATTAGTTAACATGAACTAACCATAATCAATGCCTGTAGCTTTACTGTTTTTGTAAGGTTATCTTACTGTACACATTTACATTAGTTTACGTAGCAGTTGACACTCTAAGGATGAACAATTCTAACTCACCATCTGACTCTAAAGGTAAAAATGCTGTTGTGTACCTTATCAACATTATTTAATAAGCCATTGATTTTGGGCTGTTGTTAAACATAATTCATAATACAGTGGAAACCATCTGAACATCAACAGATAGGTTGTTCATGTTTATATGCACTTTACTACCATTACTTACATTCAACAATGCATTTATTAATGGAATGTGTGACCCTTATTGTAAAGTGTACACTATTTCAACTAACTGTTGTGTAACCCAAACGGAGCACGTTGATGGGCGCGCTCTCGCTCTCGGAGCCATCAATGTGCTCCGTTTGGGTTACGTGAGCCGTCGGCAGTGCTGTCCTTTTGTTTTTAGACCACAACATCAATCATGTGGTAACACTTTACAATAAGGTTGTATTAGTTAACATGAACTAACCATGAACAAAAGCGCCCATACAAGGAATTCCTGGAGAAGCGCCCATACAAGGAATTCCACACATTGTGACATCATACGTGGCCATACTCGAAAAAAAACTTTCTGAAACTTGTTGGAATCCTGAAGGAGTGTATTTGGCACAGAAATACTTATTTTTTTGACATTTTGGCCACATTTAGCATAAGAATCAACTCTTTAACAGTGAAAATAAGTTGATGAAAAAAATGCATGAAATGGCATTAGATACCCCCTTTAAATTAATACAATATGTATAATATATATGTATATTTTAATATATGTATATTTAAATACACACACACGTATATATTTAAGAAATATTTGCATGTATAATAATATAAAAGTTTTTCTTAAATATATACATGCAGGCATGTGCGCACAAACTTTTATTTTGGATGTGATTAATCGCGATTAATCGATTTGACAGCACTAAAAAATATTTAAAATGTGTTACAATAAATTAAACTAAATGTAAAAAAAATTAACAGTTTAAAATAAGTAAAACACATGAAAAATACATGATTCAGTTAGTAGCTAAAGTGTGAAAAATGTAGTTTTGTCTTGAAATGAGTTTGTTGCTAGAAAAGCTCCACTATAATCATCTGAATTACTGTGACAACTGAGAAATGTAGTTAAATTTGAGTTTGTTACTCCTCAACACTGGTGTGTTAGCAGTCTTTGCTTAATTGGAGAAATTTGTGACACTTGTTACAGTCTATATCACTGCAGCCCTGGAGTGTTTGTTCCTTATCAGCTCTATCATTATGTTATCCTAATCATCTTTGCAGCTGCTGGACACTGATTATTTATGTGTTTAATTTTTCTCATGTCAGGATAACGGCCGTTCCCATAGCGCTCGTGTCCACCGCCGCCCATGAGATCTAATCAACGCAGACATGAATAGTGCATCATGACCTCAAAGGGGGATGACTGGCGATTTGCTCTCAATTACACACCAAGAGACACAGCCACAGCCTTCTATCAACAGTTTTCACACCCTAAATAAAACCTTTTATTGCCCGGTTGTCTGGCTGATATATTCCTCGCACAGACCCGCTGGTTTGCCAGATGCTTGTGCCAGGATTCTCCATCAGAGAGGCTATTATTACTGATCATGAATCACGCCAGATGAACACATTCTGATCATCATGAATGACAATGAGAGCCATTAATTAACCAATTCATACTTCTTTTTTCCGTGTTCGGAGTTATTTTTTTCTAAATTATTGAGTCACAATAAATCCAGCACTCTCATATTTTACTTAAAGTCTACAATCAATCTACAATAAACAGTAATATTCTCTACTGTCTGGATTTATCTAAAGACCTGGGCTACTTGTCACGCTTTTTAAGGCAAAAGAATTTCTGTATATGCACATAAAATGCCACAAAATTTTATACAAAAAGGTTCTATATAAAAGCTTTAAAGGGTTCTGTCAGGTGCTTCATATTTAGCCTTCATCCGTCCCTCGTGCGCTAACAAATCAGTCCCTCACGGGTCAAAATGACCCGAAGTCCTATACTACTTTTTTGTGCTTATATAATTACATTTTTATAATTTTTTATGCATTAATGCATATTTTTTTTAATTTTGGGAGATTTTTTATTTTAATTACCTTTAAATTACTAGATTTTATCAATAAATAACAATTAAAGCACATTCTTCACATTCTTTCAACTTAAATTCAAAATAACTCAACATTTCATACATAACCCTATTATTTAAATTTTTTTATTTATTTATTTATTTTTTATGTAATCAGGGTTCAAGTGTGACAAAAGTCCTAAGGTCTTGGACCACTCCGATGAACACTCAATTAAATATTTTTTTTTTTTTCAAAAATTCATTTCAGGTCAAAATGACCCGAGGGACAAATGAGGGTTAGAACTTTTTAGTGGTTCCAGTCATGAGATTGGATTTATATTTAATGAATTAAATTAGTTTTAAATCTTTTTAATTTTAATGACATTTTATGAATTTAATTAAACAGCTCATAAACATACTTTATTGCTAGAATAAAACATTAAACATTAAAATGTTAAGCCATCATTTAAGACATTTCTCCTTATATATAGAATCTTTTTTGCATGTTTTTTTTTTGAGTCAAGAACTCTAGTGTTTAATATCTAAGAGTGCAGTATTCATCATTGCAGCTTAAAAAAGTAGATAGAGTCTACTAAACACACGCATGAAACCTGCCATTAAACAGCCTATTATAGGCTTTTGAGCAAACTTTTAACAGTAAAATCACTGTATGAAACAAACAATTCATGAAAAAGCAAAAAATGTAAAAAAAAAATGTACCTAGCAATAAACTACGTACAAAACCACTTTTTGTGTATTTGGGCATCTTCCCCATGTGACCACGGTTTCCAGTGTGTCTTTATATCCATTTATAGATTCTTGTTTAACACACACATAGCAGAGCATTGCAATTCAAGCTGTGCAAAACAAAAACGCAAGGTACTTAGCCACCGACACCTAGACGCATGGAAACCATCCACGTCTTATTCATATCTCATGGGCCACATTTGGAGGTCTTACCTAAGAAAAATAAAAGCAAGAGAGAGAGAGTGAGAGAGATACATATTTAGTTGGCAACAATACTTGCATGTCAGAGAATATAAATAACACACACTTAAGACCAGCAGCAGCAAGCAGACCATACATGCTAACACAAGGGGCTTTTTTTATGAATATTACATTGGTTCATGGCCATAACCATGATTTGAATCATTTTGAGCAAGGTAGATGTGGAAAGGGGTGTAAAAACAGGCCTTTCAGATGACGGCAGCTGCGCTCAAGGGCTAAAAGCAGTGAAATGTGCCTGCTGTATCATCTGTAGCGAGCAGAACACAGGATAACTGTATCAATTGTCCTGCATGCTGCTAGCAACAGGTATTACACCCTAGAGGAAGCAGATTTCATCTAATTGTGGGGCTATATCATGCACTGTTGGACTGAAATTATACATTGTTGCAATCTGAAACACAATTTCCTGTGCAGTGAAGAACATTGCTCAGCAACAGCAGGGTGAAAAGTAATTTTGGTTACTGGACAAACAACATCTTCACTCAACATAGGCTACTCAGGCGAAGCTTTCTGTCATACAGAATATGTAACACTTGTGAATATAATTCACATTCTGACCAGAAATAAAATAAATGTCTAAACTGACAATTAGCATGCAAACAAAAACCCTGAATGTCATGGGAAAGAAACTTAGAGGATCATATGCAGCCCTTAACTGGTCAAGTACAATGGTTTTAACAAATATTTGTTAAGAAAAATTGGATGGATGGATGGATGGCACAGTTAGACAGCAACACAGACACAGTCAAACTAGGGCGGGGATAGTTTTTAGTTTTTAGTCCAATTTGGGAGTGTTCAAGAAACCTGTCAATAACATATTTGCTTCCCTTTGGATGGAAAACATTTTTTTGCAGAAATTACACACTATACTTAAAAAAAAAAAAAGTTAAACCTGCTAAACAGGTGTTACATACAATAAGTAAACAATAAAAAAGTGAAAGGAACATTGGTAACTATAAAACTACAGAGAAAGTTGTGGCCAAAAACAGCCGCAGCATGAAATGTGCCCTAGATTTGATATATTTCTCTCTTTATCTCACTGCAGTAGCAGGTATGTTCAGTTTCTCTCTCTTTCTTCCTGTCTCAGTCAAGGGACTGTACTAATTACATATGCAAAACAGAAATTCTTTCTGTTAATGATGCCCTCAGTGATTTGGTATGCCAAAAGGAATGAACAAGAAGCCAAAATGGTCTATACAGTTACTACATTTGATTTTTACTGAATAAAAAACCTGTTTATTATTTATTATTTTAATTTGAGCCATTGACAGTATATTGATGATTTTGGCTGCTGCTCCTGATATTTTGTCATAATCTGAGTTAAACGGAGGGCTTCAATCAGCAGTGTAGGTTCATAAATTCATATGCATTCAGTTCTGGAGGTGGTGAAGGTAAATTAATTGTAATATTTATTCGAAGAAATGTTTACATTGATGTGAAAACATACACTGTGTACCTGCAAAATCAATTTCAGACTTGAGCCACGTATAATTAGACCCACTGTTTACATACTGTACTGTGTGTAGAATTGATTAGATTCATTAAAATAAAACAATCCCAGGAAAGCACAGAAAGCAAGCCTCACACTTAAGGAACAAGCATTACAAAAGAAAAAGAGGAAAAAACTATTTCTGGTGAGATGCTAAAGGACAAGTTATTTCAAAGGGCGAAGATGGCCTCTGTGTCACTAAACACCCATGTATCTACAAAGTAGCAAAAAATACAGTAGAAGGACAAGCAAGTAATGCATAACAGCAAATCATTTGTAATTACACTATATTGCCAAAAGTATTGGGACACCCCTCCAAATCATTGAATTCAGGTGTTCCAATCACTTCCATGGCCACAAGTGTATAAAATCAAGCACTAGGCATGCAGACGCTTCTACAAACATTTGTGAAAGAATGGGTCGCTCTCAGGAGCTCAGTGAATTCAAGCGTGGTACCGTGATAGGTTGCCACCTGTGCAATAAGTCCATTGATGAAATTTCCTCACTGCTAAATATTCCACGGTCAACTGTTAGTGGTATTATAACAAAGTGGAAGCAATTAGGAACAACAGCAACTCAGCCACGAAGTGGTAGGCCACATAAAAATCACAGAGCGGGGTCAGTGCATGCTGAGGCGCACAGTGCGCAGAAGTCACCAACTTTTTGTAGTCAGTAGCTACAGACCTCCAAATTCGTGTGGCCTTCAGATTAGCTCAAGAACAGTGCGTAGAGAGCTTCATGGAATGGGTTTCCATGGCCGAGCAGCTCATCCATGCCTTACATCATCAAGAGCAATGGAAAGCGTGGGATGCAGTGGTGTAAATACGCCGCCACTGGACTCTAGAGCAGTGGAGACGTGTTCTCTGGAGTGACCAATCACGCTTCTCTGACTTTGTAGGAACAGTTTGGGGATGGCTCCTTCCTGTTCCAACAAGACTGCACACCAGTGCACAAAGCAAGGTCCATAAAGACATGGATGAGTGAGTTTGGTGTGGAGGAACTTGACTGGCCTGCACAGAGTCCTGACCTCAACCTGATAGAACACCTTTGGGATGAATTAGAGCGGAGACTGCGAGCCAGGCCTTCTCGTCCAACATCAGTGCCTGACCTCACAAATGTGCTTCTAGAAGAATGGTCAAAAATTCCATAAACACACTCCTAAACCTTGTGGAAAGCCTTCCCAGAAGAGTTGAAGCTGTTATAGTTGCAAAGGGTGGGCCAACTCCATATTAAACCCTACGGATTAAGAATGGGATGTCATTAAAGTTCATGGGCATGTAAAGGCAGCAGGCAGGCATACCAAAACATTTGACAATATAGTGTATATTCCTGATAATATCAGTGACTATATATATCTCAAAAGACTTTGAGAACCAAAGAACTGAAGATTTTGCAACATAACACAAAAAGATAAACACCAGATTATGTCATTAAACAGCATTTTAACTGTAATTTATTTATTTATTTTTTACTTTTGATGATTTTTGAAATTCTGTGACTAATGGCTTAAAATGGTGCTTTGTTTATTTTAGTGCTGTTAAACGATTAATCACGATTAATCACATCCAAAATAAAAGCTTGTGTTTACATATATGTGTACTGTATAATAATTATGTATATATAAATACAGAAACATGTATGTGTGTGTATTCAAATATACATAATAATTACAGACACGATTAATCGTTTGACAGCAGTAGTTTATTTATTTATTTTTTCTGAATGTTTAAAAGGAGGAAACATATCTTATAAGGTCCATTTAAAGAATCTAAGACCAACTTTGCAACACAAAAAAATAAATAACATTAAGTAGCCTATTTAACATTACGAATGAATGATAAATAAATACATAAATAAATAAATAAATAAATAAATAGGAAAAAAATAAAATAAATAAATAGAAAAATATTGAACATTTTTGCATTTTAATATTCTTTGATGGCTTAAACAGACGCTCATTTATTTCAAATAACAACTTAAAAATAACAAATACTGTAGAAATGTTAAAATACTCAATGCATGTTTTTCATTAAGAGCCCATATTGACCATTTTAATCATAAAAAATCATGAACATTTATTTTATGCTTGCTTTACACTGCAAATTTAGCAAAAATGGCACGTTGCTGTCATACACCCAACTGTTTTACTTCATTTTGGTCTGTTCTTCACCCAATCACCCATCATATGGCTTCAGATGTCATGGAAAATTGTGCATAACTGAATAATTAAATGAAACAATCCTCAGTCAGGACAATCTTCAAAATTGGTCCTATTTGTAAGTATAAAAAACCCACCGTGCAACATGCACCAAAACTGCACTGCTGAAATAAAGGCTGAACAGATTTATGGGAGCTGTTGATTTGTGCTCATGGGAATCCAGATCTGAATCAAATCTGGATCCATTTCCCGTAGTCTCACCCTCAACTTTCCTAAAGGAAAAAGGCCATAAAAAAGCATTAAAGCAGATATACGATATGATTAGTTGCAGCATCTCTTTTTGAAGGAGAGCTGCCGGTCTATACCTCCAACATAAAGGAGATGGCAATCAACCAAAGAACGGCAACAAAGCCAGCCTCGCTATAACACACCAGCTTTATTCATGAAAATGTATTTGTCGTATTGATCAAAGAGATTCAACTCCTTTAAGGTCAGACAGACATGTGCCGAACAATGACTCCAAAGGCTTACAATTGTGAAATACAAAGCACCTGCCTCTTATTACTCGCACCTCTGCTGAAAAGAGTTTGGAAATTAATTTCATGCCTGATTTAAAGCACCCAAATGCTTGAGCGCGCTCCTGTCTGATATTATAAACATCCACGGCTTAATCTTGCCCGGGCTCTGGCATCAAATCGCTATTTCTAAGTAGACAAAACTGTACCAGGCTAAGCAAAGCTGGCAGCGCTACTCTGATAAGCTTCGCCGCTCTGCGATTTGTCACACAAGGGTAGAGGTGTCATATGGTTGGTACCAAAAGGCACCCAAGAAAAGACGCATCACAGTTGTATGTATTTTTATATATCGAACTTCCGCACTGCAGTCACTCATTGAGGATATACATGCCCTCTTTAAATGTTTTTTTTTTTTCTTTTCTGGATGGGTGTCTGCCGGGATGCAGAGAGGCCATTTATTTTCAGCTCTGCCGCAAAGCAGTGAAGATCTGTGTAGGCAGACAGAGAGAGCGGGTTTGCTTGGGAATGTCTATATTTTCTCGACATTGAACGTTAAACGTTAAAACTGAGGAAAGGTTTCATGCGCTCTGACTTTCTGTGCCTCTCTCTCTCTCCCTCTCTCTCTCTCAGTTTCGCTGAAATATACACCTGAGGCCACAGGGAATTCTGTTTAAAACACTGATTTACTTCAGATAATATTTCTGGACTGTGCTGAATTCATTCCAGTATGTTTTATTCATAATATGGCAGTTTAATCCTAATGTCTGGAGGGGGAGCCCCGAGATGGTTAGGTCTAAATAAATTATGAACACAGGAAAATCCAAATCTACAATGGAGTTCTTTAAATTAATGTTGTGTGTAGGTGTATACATATAATAGAACAAAACCCAGTGAGCTGCCTTGCCGTTCACTGCTTACTATTTTCCAAGGAAGCATCCTTACTGAAAGGAAACTAATACATCAGGGGTCTTCAAACCACCAAATATAATGATTCCACTGTGAGGGACACACTTCAGAAGACAAACAAACAAAAAGCTAAATTGAAAAATAAAAATTCACAAATAAGAATTATGTCAAATTCTGTACATCTTAACATTCTTTCAATAATAATAATAATAATAATAATAATATCAAATTCTGTAAATGTTAACATTTAAAAGCAACTATGTATGAATGTTTACAACCTCCTAAACTCCAAGGACCCTGATCCGGAAATGACGTCATATACATTAAATTTGCAGGATTTCCACCTGGATTTGGCCTACCCAAATTGAAAAGCTTCCCATACCCACATACAGTGATCTAAATACACAATTTTGGTGTCATTTTACAAGAAACCATTTGAAGTTACATAAAACACTGCTAAAAGTGATAAACATGAAATATATGTCTGAGATGTAATAACAGCAACTGTGTGCTCTAGCACCCTGCAGACAGTTTTGGCTATTTCCACTAGATGGCAGCAAATACTGAACATATATATATATATATATATATACACACACTCACCTAAAGGATTATTAGGAACACCTGTTCAATTTCTCATTAATGCAATTATCTAATCAACCAATCACATGGCAGTTGCTTCAATGCATTTAGGGGTGTGGTCCTGGTCAAGACAATCTCCTGAACTCCAAACTGAATGTCAGAATGAGAAAGAAAGGTGATTTAAGCAATTTTGAGCGTGGCATGGTTGTTGGTGCCAGACGGGCCGGTCTGAGTATTTCACAATCTGCTACGTTACTGGGATTTTCACGCACAACCATTTCTAGAGTTTACAAAGAATGGTGTGAAAAGGGAAAAACATCCAGTATGCGGCAGTCCTGTGGGCGAAAATGCCTTGTTGATGCTAGAGGTCAGAGGAGAATGGGCCGACTGATTCAAGCTGATAGAAGAGCAACTTTGACTGAAATAACCACTCGTTACAACCGAGGTATGCAGCAAAGCATTTGTGAAGCCACAACACGCACAACCTTGAGGCGGATGGGCTACAACAGCAGAAGACCCCACCGGGTACCACTCATCTCCACTACAAATAGGAAAAAGAGGCTACAATTTGCACAAGCTCACCAAAATTAAGACTGGAAAAATGTTGCCTGGTCTGATGAGTCTTGATTTCTGTTGAGACATTCAGATGGTAGAGTCCGAATTTGGCGTAAACAGAATGAGAACATGGATCCATCATGCCTTGTTACCACTGTGCAGGCTGGTGGTGGTGGTGTAATGGTGTGGGGGATGTTTTCTTGGCACACTTTAGGCCCCTTAGTGCCAATTGGGCATCGTTTAAATGCCACGGCCTACCTGAGCATTGTTTCTGACCATGTCCATCCCTTTATGACCACCATGTACCCATCCTCTGATGGCTACTTCCAGCAGGATAATGCACCATGTCACAAAGCTCCAATCATTTCAAATTGGTTTCTTGAACATGACAATGAGTTCACTGTACTAAAATGGCCCCCACAGTCACCAGATCTCAACCCAATAGAGCATCTTTGGGATGTGGTGGAACGGGAGCTTCGTGCCCTGGATGTGCATCCCACAAATCTCCATCAACTGCAAGATGCTATCCTATCAATATGGGCCAACATTTCTAAAGAATGCTTTCAGCACCTTGTTGAATCAATGCCACGTAGAATTAAGGCAGTTCTGAAGGCGAAAGGGGGTCAAACACAGTATTAGTATGGTGTTCCTAATAATCCTTTAGGTGAGTGTATATTTTTTGTCTGTATCATGTATGCAAGAGGGAGGAATATTCCCTTTTTTATATAATTTTCGCCTATACCCAGATCTAAAGTCTCCCCATACCTATATACAGTGGTATAAATGCAATATCCCAGTGTCATTTTACAGAAAACCCTGAAATAGCTGGGGGCTATTACAGCTCAGACAACATATACTTACATGTTTATCACTTTTAGCAGTGTTTTATGTAACTTCAAAGGGTTTCCTGTAAAATGACACCAAAATCGTGCATTTAGACCACTGTATGTGGGTATGGGAAGCTTTTCAATTTGGGTAGGCCAAATCCAGGTGGAAATCCACAAAAATGGCCCCAGAAAATATTTAAAACGTTTGACTTTTTACCAATTTTGCAACAAAACAAAATGTAAATATCATATTTAGTCATAAAATTGCATTTACTAGAATATTTATTTATTTTGATGATTTTTTAAATTCTGTGATCAATGGTTTAAAAGAGTGCTTTATATTTATTTATTTATTTATCTGAATGTTTAAGAGAAGAAAACATCTAAGACCAACTCTGCAACAACACAAAAATATTATGTATTAAATATTATTTTTAATCACATTATGACTATGTAAATAGTATCTTTAACATAAATGATATTTTATGATAAATAAATAAATCATGTTAATCAGTGTCTGCCATCATAAGGAAGGAAGGAATGAAGGAAGCTTCTCTCTTTTTTAATTAGGTTTGAGTTTGATCCTAAAGGTATTTATGTAACCTCTTTGACCCTACAAGGGCTTGAACCAGCAACAAGCATGCCACCAGTATTTGCAGAGGGTAATAAGCACAGCGATAGCTGTAAGGTCACAGCAGGAAGCCGACACAGACAGAGCCATCAGAGCAGAGATAATGGTCACAAAAAACCTGTTTCCATTCATCCCTCAAACAGCTGTTTAAGAGCTGACCTTCAGAGACTGCTGAAGAGCTTTAATGCTGCTATCAGCCTCCAAACAGGAAGTGGGACAGACAGAACCAGACACTCCGAGACACCTCTCCCTGCTATATGACAGCATAATGTTACTCTTCAGATTAAGTACAGACATTGAGCACAGAACTGACAAAAGGGGATTTTTTGTGTGCACCCAAAGATTTATTCACCCTCACGTCATTCCAAAGTCATATGCTGTTATTTAATTATATTCATATTTATGCTTATTTGTTTTTTTTATTGTTATATAATATAAATATAATATTTTATATAATATCTGGTTTGATTTACTGACACATAGACGAAGAACATCTGACTTTACATGAGTCATTACATATCAGAAATCACTGATCACAGATCAGACATTAGAATTAACACGGTTACTTACATGTTGTGGCATTACTGTCGAGTCCATATCGTAAAAGTCTGTTTGCAAAGCCTGTCGCCGAAATTGCGACTGATTTACCAAAGAATCCACAGTGAAATGTAGCGAATACAAATAAATAATGCTCAACTGAGAAATTCACATTGTTGAAAATAAATAAGCACATTCCTAGCATTAGGATCCTTTGGAAGGTAATGTTATTTTTAGTCCAGTGATCCTGTATCGCTCTTCTCTACTCGTCATCTCACTAACACACCAGTGGGCGGGGCCAAAGCTACAATGATGAAGTAGGCGTTGATCTTCTGCAGAGGCGGTCTTTCACTATCTATTATAGGCTCATTCCACAATGGAATGAAAATGCAAAGCGAGTCGTTCTCTGGGCTTGGTTACAATAAAAGCTGTTTTCAGTTCTGAAACGTATGATGACCTTTTATATGTCAAAAGCTCAAGGAAAATTTGATTTCTCAGTTCTGACCCCTTTAAGTTTCAGAACTCAAAACTTCATTGTTAATCTAAAAACAGCTTTTATTGAAACCAAGTTCAGAAAATGACTCGCTTTGCATTTTGTCATATTATTACATCATAGTGTGACAAAAGACAGCCTCTGCAGAAGATGATAAACACCTACTTTTACCACATTGTCTCTTTAGCCCCGCCATGTCATGTAGTAGTAAATATGAGACAGACGCAAACACAGGATTACACCAGCAACAAAACCATAGAGACGCCTCTGAGGATTACAAGACGTTTTAAAGTGCCAAGATGTGGAAAAACAGTCTTTGCATTGCCATCCTTGTGATCCTAACATTAAGAAAGCGTGGATGAACTTTATTTTTTTAACAAAGTTCCAGTCAGATTGTGTAAGTAAACAGTGTTCAGTTGTTCGCTTAATTTTACTGCAGATTCATTTTTTAACAAGACACAGTTCGACGCAGGCTTTTCAGATATACTGAAATTAAAAGAGGATGCAGTTCCAGCGCAAAAACTTTAAAGCTCAACATCTCAAAACCACTCAGAATGCAGATAGAACCTTATAATTCCAAGGTGGTGCATTGACAAGTATTTTAATATGCAAATCTGTTACCCAATCATAGCAGTGGGCATTTAGTTCCAAGTCTTGAATGCGGCACGCCTATCAAAACATAGTGTTCGAAAGAGAGGGGCAAAAACTAAATCTTTTTTGTAAATCTAAAAATCTTGATAACATTATAAATTGAGCTTAGAAAACATTATAAGATTAAAAAAAAAAAAATGCAGTTCATGACCCCTTTAGGAATTCTAGAATATTATGTGTTCCACATTCTACAAATGGAATGATGGGTTGAGTTAAAAAAAATAAAATAAGAGAAAGTTTCATTTTTTTGGTTGAGATTTGACTCAGATGTGCTCTTTCCCTGAGGACATCATTAAACTTCCTGTCATGGGTTTGTGAGCATGAGCCTAAAAGTCTGCAGATTAATTTAATAAAAGGCAGAAAACACTGACAAGTTATTAGTCTGGTATTCAGAGACAGCTGAAAGCTAAATTTCCCAGATCTTTAGAAATCTTACATTGTGGTGACATTCATATAGTAAGTAATTTCCCGCCTTCAAATGAGTCTTTTACCATAAAAAGTACCATGTTTTTTGGGGGAAATACGGCTGTATCTTGGATTTTGAAATCAGATCATATCAGCTCGAGTCTTCATGGCTGCCTACTTAAAATACACAGACTTCTATCACTTGTTTACATATTTTTCCATACATTTACATGTCATATTTTGGTCCAGTGAATTTTAATAAAAAAGTTTTTGCACTCAAAATAACATCTTTTCAAAAATAAATAAATAATAGCTATAAAAAACGTCTTATCCGGAATGGTTTATATATAGAACAGCTTTGAAAAAAGAACATAAGAAACTGAAGGCAGAAACGGTGCAACCATCATCCAGACGACAAAAAGATGACAGCGAAATTCTCTCGGCTCCTATCAGCTCAATGCGTGACATCCAAATTGGCCATTTCAGCTTTTCCCAGGAGGACATTTGTCACCTGGGTGGGCTACATTTTGAGAGGCGAAAAACTACGTCTATCATCAGATGATTTCCTTTCAACATGGAGGGTCCTTCATTCGGAAGTGCAATCAACCACTGTACCTGATTACAGCCCAGAAGAGCTCCTACGAGCTGGAATCTGATGCTTATTGGGAATGTAAGTGAACCTTCAGACCCCGCGCAAACTCCCACAAATGAGTTCCAGCGCATTACCGAGCGACAAACTCCATTGGCAGGAGCTGATTTGTGTCCTGAGGGAAGTCTAACCTTCCACTGCAGCTAAATGTGAAATGTTCCCACATCCCCAACTCAACCACTGCAATCTGATGAGCGAGAAAACACCACATCACAGCCTCCGGCACAATCCATTCTCCTTCCTCCCAATATCCTTCCTAAGCTCTGTACCTGTGATGTGCAGTAAGGATGCCATGGGGGGGCTGGAGAGTGCTGCAGGTCCTAAACAATGGTGCTGTCCAGACTGCAAGGATTACTGTGTTCCCGTGGGACTGACCATCTTTTGTACATTTTTAGCTTCTGTGCTTCCCAAAGATATTAATATTTAAAGGCGTTTCTTCAGCTATGGGCACTTTAGGCCTTGTGGACTTCCAGAAAATAAAACAGACTTGTCCTACTCCCTAGTTCATTTACAGACTCCACTAACAATATCCGAAAGGAGAATTCGATCAATTTGGTCAATTTTCTGAAACGACATGAACATTGCTGCCAAGAATAATTTCCAGCACATCTAAAACTGTGTGTATTATGTGACATTTTTGGAATAAAATAAACTAATTTGTCTTGCTAAGGTTAACTTCATAGCTAGTATTTTATTTATCTTTATTATACAAAAATAATCATTTTCACACTTTGTGCATAATTGACCATTATATATCAAAATTAGTGCATTAAAGCATGTGATTTTTACATAACACACAGAATTATTTCAAAATGCCCATTTTGTCTCATTCTCATAAGAGAGTCTTAAATGAGTTAAAT
Organism: Rhinogobio ventralis; assembly: GCA_039654625.1. Lineage (NCBI taxonomy): Eukaryota > Metazoa > Chordata > Actinopteri > Cypriniformes > Gobionidae > Rhinogobio > Rhinogobio ventralis. The sequence continues at coordinate 3,808,015 of CM077215.1, forward strand.
ACCGTCTTAAATGAACTTAAAGTTGTGAGGAAATGAGATGCGCGTCAGATCCGCTAAGGTAACAGAGAAAATTGTAGCTTTAATAAGGATAATATTAATAATCTATATTCCATTTATTATTTATGCAGTTAAGACTGTAAAGTGTTTGATAACTTTATTCAATTTCTGCATATTGTTTGAAATATGACAATTATTATAATGGGTTTATGTGAAGATTGTTTTCAGTTCACTTAAATTAAAAGTTGTTATATTTTTAAAGCATAATAAATGTTGAAATTGATAGCTTTCATTTACACTGTAATGTTGAATGTCTATAACTAAAGGCCCCCTGAAATCAAAATGTAAGTTTTAGCTTTTAGTATGAATATGTTTAGCCTGGATGCCAGCCGAACTTAGCCTCGCCCACAACATTTGAGGTCAGGAAGTTCGGTCTGGACTTGATCCGTTGTGGAACAACTATGCTCGAACCAGAGCTGTTCCGACCAATCAAATTGTCAGGGCGGGCTTTATACGATGATGGACAGATGATCAAAAGTAATGTAATCATCCACGTCACCAAAGGGCGCTTGGGTTGAATTCGTTATAATCCCTAGTTCTCCCTAAACAGAGAACTATTTCTCTTAAAAATGATGATCGTGTTGGTAAGTACTCCGTGTATCCTTAAATTCTTTTCACAACACCGGCAAAGATCGTTTACACTCATCTTCTTCTTCTACTTCTTCCAGCGTGTGTGCAGTTGAGTTGAGTTCTGTTGACAACTATGCACTGCTCAACATACGTCACTTACTCTGTTGCTCTGATTGGTTGCAGGTCTATTCAATTGAGTGCAGAGGCATTATCTTTCCTGGTTCGGTTGAAACACGCCTCATCACAGCCCAATGGAGCACTATCAGACTCATATTCTGACTAGAATCTGAGTATGATGACGTTAGGCTAGAATATGTTAGCCTTAAGGTTATGAATAAGCTGGTGTGCTCCAAAACAATGACAAAATTTGCATTTAGGAGATATAAGCATTCAAAACTTATAGTCTCTCACTTCTGCTAAAATAGATCATGGATTTTTATGACATCACTGCGGACTTCACCTTCTCATCACATCTTCTGTCCAATCAAATCTGAATCTGAAGCGTCCTGCTCCCTAAACAGACGCTGAAACTGTGGCTGAAGTCGGTCACACATTTACTATTTTCTACATGGTAAATGGCGCATAGTGGACTATACAGGGGATTTGGAACGATTCAGACAGTGTAAATATGCTTTCAGTTGAGGCGAAAGAAGTCTGGTTTCATGCACACTGCTAAAGCGCACACACACAGTCTGGTCCGGTCCAGAGACACGAGAGCTCAGGCGAATCACATGTGCGAGTCAGCGTGGACAACAAAACATATCGGAGCCATATGAATTCTGCACAGAATGCTGTATTTCAAAGAGATATGGAGGAGATTATGATAAGAAACGGTTAGAGATTAGGAGTAAACTGTGGCTTTACTGAGCTAAAAGGCTTTAGTCAAACTGTGATATAAACGAAGTGCTATTGGCTGTTTTAAAAAAAATGTGAGGAGCTGCTTGATATGTCCCGCCCTGTCTTCCTGTTTCACTGGAAATTATGTCAACACATTGAATAATGCTGCGTGTTTCAAGACACTTCAGTAGGGCTTTAATGTTTAAAAAAATTATAATTAATTGAGACATCAGTATCAGTATTAGTATCAGTGATACTGGCCTTCATTCATAAAAAGATGCCATTACAACAAACATTTAAAAATATACTGTCTTTAAGTTGTTTCTACATTAATTTGGAGAGTAACTGTGAAATTATTACAATATAAAAGTATTAAAATCTCGATTAATCATGATTAATTACAGAAAATGTGCGATTAATTAGTTAATTATTTTATTGATTGACAGCGCTATTATTTATATTTATATATATATATATTTATATATATATATATATATATATATATATATATATATTTATTTATATTTATATTTATATTTATATTTATATTTATATATATATATATATATATATATATACATACATACATACATACATACATACATACACACACACGCATACACACAGGTTTTTTAATCACTATTTTAGGGTCAGAGAAAAATGACTACCTTCAAATAAAAATAAATAACATAAGAACAGATAATCAAACTACAAGCAACAGCACAGATAAAAACAATAGAGCAAAGATACAAATAAAATAAAGAGTGCTTTAGTTTTCAGGTACAGAAATTGAATCAAATGTAAAACAACATTGCATGTAATCTTTACTTTATAAATTATCATTATTAAAGTTACAAAAGCTATTCAGCAGTGAGTGATTTCCTTGTCTTTTGTTGTTTGATTAACATTAAAAACACAGACAGCAGTAATATGAGGCTGCTGTCACTAAGAAATAATGCACGGATCCAGTACACTGATACTGTACACATGCATTGACTTTCTCAACTGTTTAGGTTAACTTAAGACATAACCTACTATTTTTGCTAAGATACTCGCCAAGACTTTCGCGTCTTAAGCTTGAATGTTTAAATTGGCAAGGCTTAATCCACAAACTAAAACAATGCACTGGAGCTAGTGAATCAAATGATATCAAAAACTGTACATTTGAATGGAATGGTTTGGACACCCCCACTGCTTGCCTGATTAGCGTTCTGTAGCTCAGCTTCTGGCTGGCCTCCGTCCCCTGGTTTACGTCGAGAAAATCGTAACTGCATGTAATTGATACAAATGTCATGTTAGGCCAATGGGGGAATGGGAATATTCCAGAAATTAGTTAATAGGCATGGAAGCAGTATTACTTGGCAACAGTGGCATAAAATGAATTAAACTCAAGGCAATGACTGGAACAAAAGGGAAATGTATTAATAAATCTTGCCGGAAAGACTCCCATTGAGGTACATAAACCCTTGACACTGTGCATATATAAAGATATTTAAATAAAAATGCTAAAATCCATTTATTTACATTTTTATTTCAAGGCCTGATATTTATAAATTAATAGTCAACATTGAGGTTGAGGTCATCTATTATTAGCACAGCTCCCCACCCAAAACAATGACTTTCTGCATGTGAATTAGCTGACCTGTCTGGAAGTCTAAATGAACAGCATTAGTATTCTGTTATATTCTTACATGGTGTCCTTGGCTCAGCATGAGCTACTGTCTCCACATAATCAACACATGGGCCAAATGACTGGACCACAATTGTGATATGCTCTACCTTTCACTTAACATTCACCTAAAGATTGTCTATTGTACTTTGGTTTACCCTTCATCAAAAAGATATTGCATTAATTATGCTGCAGTTTATGTCTAGACTACCAGACAAAAGTTTGACATTTTTAATGTTTTTGAAAGAGATCTACTGAATTTATTTGATGAAAAATGCAGTAAAAACAGTAATATTGTGAAGTATTAAAATTTAAAAAAAAAATGATTTCTATTTTAATATATTTTAAAATGTCATTTATCCATGTGATGTTAAAGCATCATTACTCCTTCAGAAATCAATCTAATATTTTTGATCAAATAAATACAGCTTTGGTGAGAATACAAGACTTTAAAAAGTTAAAAAGTTTATTTATTTGTTCCAAACTTAACCTGTAATATATATGTAAATGTACATTTTGAAAAAATTGTGGAAAACAAAATGTTCTTTTGCTGTGATGGGAACTAAATTCTACATAATAAACATTCTTTTAAAAATCTAGTCACTATATGCTTTTATTTGATGGAAAAGAACTGATTGGACACTATGTAAAATAGCTCCTTTTGTGTTGCAAAAAAGCAAGAAAATTGTCTGGGTTTTGGAACAACGCGAGTACACTTTCAATTTTGGGTGAACCATCCCTGTAAAATCACAAATACAAGCATCTCTGAGACTGTCAAGATGATAGACAGAGTAATCCACCATTGAATTCATCCAAACCTGCTCCAAACATGGTCTGTAATTTAAGAGAGAAAACATTATTCATCAAACCAAGCAACCCTAAAAACACCAAAATCCACTTTGTTTCACCTCCACTGCAGCTTGTGTAATTTCCTGCTTGCTTAGTCAATTACGTTGTTTATTTGCCTTCAATAATAGGCAAGGGTCCAACACTGTGTAATTGATGGCAGGGAGGGAGGGGCCTGTCAATAATTTGTCGAGTGCAAAATGAAAGGCATTTGAAACGTATTAGGCATTCGGACCACCATACTTGTTGCCTCAGCATTGCTGGTGTGCAATGGCACCACAGAAATTGCAGTGTAGTTACAAAGAGTGCTTTGTCTCTGCCGAAGGAAGTTCATGGCTTGCATGAATAAGTATTGCTTTGCAAGCATGCTCAAGATGAAACGAGTGAGATAGCAAAGACAATGGGGGCTGCAAAGGGGGTTGTCATTGGTCTTGGGCGTTAGTATAAGTAGCAATACAAAAAGTAATATAATAGTAGATTATATATTAATAAATGTATCTCATTTATCTTAAATTAAAAATGCAAAAAAATACATAGAATGTGTTTAAAATGAAATATTTTAAAATATAATTATATATTGTATTTCAAAATGCCTGGTCTGCAGTGGTCAGGATCTATCAAAAGTGAACCGGAGACAAGGTCATGGGCGGCCAAGGCTCATTGATGCACGTTGAGAGCGAAGGCTGGCCCGTGTGGTCCGATCAAACAGACGAGCTACTGGAGCTCAAACTGCTCAAGAAGTTGCTGGTTCTGATAGAAAGGTGTCAGAATACACAGTGCATCGCAGTTTGTTGTGTATTACGGGTTTGTGTATAAAACAGCATCTGTTAATAAAAAAATAAATAAACAGTTGAGTAACTTTGTGATCTTTAGCAATCAAGTGATCATAATGTTCAAGACTCTTCTACATTCTGATGTAGTGGACACAAGAAACCCATTCAACACTCGAAGTGCAGAGCGAGATCATGGTATATCAGTGAGCTGCCATGGGCAAAAAATAAATGCACACATTAAATTGATTTTTAGGCTGCTCATATTGACAAGAGAGAGACGAATGACTCGGGCAGGTCAGGAAAAAAATGAATGCTGCAAATGCTTCATTCTGGGATTCTTCCACGGTCCAGTCAGTGAGTATTTCTGTGGAGTTCTTTCTCAAAAGAGCACAGACATGGTCTGAGACATCCAGTGCTTGTGCGTGGGTCATTAAGATACAGAAACTGCAGTTTTACAGCCTTCCCTAGAACAGCCAATTAAACTCAGGGACGCTCTGAGCTATACAGAGGTAACACGGCTCCATCTGAGGTTATGGCAAACAGGCTGACAGGCATGTTAAGGCTGAAGCAATTTATTTTTTTAATCTGGGGGAATTCAAAAAATAGATAAATAAAATGATTATGAACACCCCTGTGATGCCTGGCTAGAAAATGGCCCACTTTTTCTTATCTTATAAGAACTGCAGATTGGAAGAAAACTTCATGTGAGAACACACACTACTTTTCATTAAATCACTTCTTGTATAACAAATTGACTGAACTGATCAATACATTTCAAGACCGTTACAAGCCAGACTGTCCAAATATCAGCTAAGAGCATTATTATACATCATTTTCTGCATTGGTTTCATTCTGTTGCTTTCACTTTGAGCACAAGAGCCTGTGCTGCTTTTACATCCTCTAAGAAATTGATCCTACTATACATGATTACATTAATGCATTAATGAATACATTAATCATTGTCAACTAATCATTTAAAAGTTTCTGTTTAAAAGAAAACAAGGTAATGCCTGTTGTCAGTCCTTTCTCTGCTGATTTTAACAGTAGGACATTAGGGCTCAGTAAAGCATTTCACCACATGCCAAGATCATCAAAATCAGTTCATCAGCATGCCTGTCACTCACACACACTTCAAAGAGCGCGCGCGCCGAGAATAAACTACAGAGAGAGCATTGAGGTCGAGCAGCAAAATAATACAATGTCCTAGGTGGGATACTTTGCAGCCATTCGTAAATATCTCTCATAAAACCAAAAAGTAGACATGGTCTTTCTTCTGTCTGTCCTCCTCAGGCTGTTGCTGATGGATGAGCACTGTGGAAACACTAGTGGTAAACAATGTCAATGTCCTCAAGCTAGACGTGTGTTCTGAGTGAGCTCACACAGGCCTTGGCCGAGGAAAGGTGGAGCTCAGTGACTCTGAAACTTGCTGTGTTGGATATAATCATGCTTAGATTAACTAGACTCCCAAAGTCCAATAGCTTGAACTTGCAACAATTTGTTAAATTCAAATCCACTCTGCCAAGTACTAGCTGTAACTTCCAACCAGTCATATAGGGGTTATCGATGTAAATCAAGGGGGTCGTAATGGGATGTGTAAAAAGGTTCAGAATGCAGTTCAGAATTCAGAACACACCCTACAGGTAACTATTCATCTATAAATATATAAAATTCTTTTTTTTACACCCAAAAACTTTTATACCCTATACAGTCAAACCAAAATTTATTCAGACACCTTCAACATTTTCTCACATTATCACAGTTTATTCGCTATAGTTTAGAAAATGGTAATAAAATATGACAAGAACTCATCTTGATAATGTCAGATAACTTTGATAGAAAGGGATGTAATAGATTACAATCAACCAATCAGCTGTCAGCTGTTCAATTCAAGGACACAATTGGATAATACCAATTTAGGTCAACCAATGACCAAGCAATGCTTCATTTTGTTCAGTCTGTGGTGTCAAAGGTCGCATTAGCAATTAAAGAAAAAACACTTGAGCGAAACAGTCCACTGTATGAAGAATGTTTGGGTATAATGTGTCACAGTTTACTTTATTGTGTTATTATCCTCACTTACATAAATGAACGACAGTGTCCTGCACCCACTAGGAAAACATTATATCTGGTGTCTGAATAATGTTTGGTTTGACTGTATATGCACACACTAAAAGACTCTCACGCTCACCAAGGCTGCATTTACATTATTGGATCAAAATACAGTAAAACAGTAAAATTGCAAAATAGTATTTCAATTTAAAATAACTGTTTCCTAATTGTATGTATTTTTTGGGCACCAAATCATCATATTAGAATGATTTCGGAAGGATCATGTGACACTAAAGACTGGAGTAATGATGCTGAATATTCAGCTTTAACATCACAGGAATACATTCTCATTTAAAATATATTAAAATAGAAAACTAGAATTAGTTCAATCAAATGAACTTTTATGAGTATTTAGGACTTTCTTTTTTCTTTTGAGTTGACAAAACTGACACATTTTAAGTCATCTGAATTGTTTCACTGCTTTGAGTTTTATGAACTTGTTTCTTTTAATTTAGACAAACTTAAATTTAACTGAAACTGGGCTGGGATTTTTATTTCCCAGCATGCTTTGCCATGACACTGAAAAGGGAGAGTAAATGTTAAAATTAGGTGTTATATAGGTTTTTTTTTTGTGCAAGATTAATGTTAAGGTGGAGATTTAGTAGTGTTTAATGTTTTGCTATGTTAGTTTAGAAGAGTTTCTGTTTTTTGGGGAGTTTCCGCTACTAAAGCTGATCATTTTAATTAAAAAGAGCAATTCAATTATTAATAAAAATATTCAAGTTCTGCTTGCTTAAACTTTAAATTTCTTAACTTAAAAAAGAACATGTATGTAAGTTTTTGCCAACTTATTTGGGTTTACAATATATATTAAAAAAATTGTAAAAATTGTTATTATTATTATTATACTCAATAATTAACAATATTATAATAATTAATTATGTGTTTGATAATCCATAAGAACAATAATTATTTATTAATATTTTATATTAATATTTTCTAGATAATATTTTCATCACTTCTTTTGGCTTTATTACAATGAAAACATAAAAATCAATTATTCAGTTACAGTGCTTCAGTTTTTTTATATTCCTTTGAACCTGAGAACAATTTTATACAGTTTTTCCCCCTAAATGGTATTTAACAGCTTTAACAGAACACTTGCTGCACATGAGAATAGCATGAAGCAAGTTCAACTTAAAAACAATGCAATTTTTATGAGATCCACTCCTCGGTGGGCTAAGCTGTCTCTGCTTCAGAACATTTCAACCTAAACATTCCAGCATTCAGAAACTAAAAATGTATTTATTTTCCTGTTTTAACAATTTCCTCACAGAAAGTCTACGCTTTCAACAGGCGGTGACCTTCAAACCAGCTGGGTAATGATGAATTTTTCAAAAACTCTTTAATTATTCATGACACTTTTTTTGTAACATTTTCATCTTTTTTTTTCACCCCATATAATTCCCCCTCTACACGATAGACAGCATGTGTTCCCAATGACCAACTGATGAACTTCTTGTTTTATTCATCAGGATATGAGGACATCCTGACTCCTTCGCTACTGCAAATCAACACATCAAGAAAATGTAGCTACACTATAGTCAACTACAATACACACGGATTATCGAGCACAAAATGGGAAAATCTCCCTCCATCGATTCATATGGTCTTCCAACATCGCCTCAGGACAACAGCATTCTTGTTTCTCTCTATTCGGCAAGTTAAGCTCTGCTTAATAAAGTGCAAAAACTTCAGAGTGTCTAATAAATGTGTGGATTATACATGGATAAAGGGTTTTTACCAACAGCCTGGGCTCACTGCTAAGCACAGAAGGATTGTGATTGTTTTTCTGTTTACTGTAGACTAACACCCTGGTTTGTGCGTCCGCACAGCCTCTGTCATTGTGGAGTCAAAATACTGCGCTGGTTTATTCCGAATCCAAACATCTACATAATCCAATTGAGACTGAGAGTGGCTCACAGCATCAGTAGACCAGCCATGAAAATAAGCTTAACTCTAAGCGTCATTATAGTGCCTATTACAACAATAATAACAAGCATAATATGGTTTTATGATCTTCTCATACTCCCATCTGTCTCTCTTCTCTCAGCGACCTGGCCTTTCCGTCTCTGCCATCTGGACTCAATAATCTGTCCCCCACATGCACACTCTGTTTCTGTCTATTTCAGTTTCTTATCTCCTTCTTGAGAGCTTCACAGGTGCCTTTATGCCATTTACACTTAGCTTGGCACATGCATTTGTTTTTAAATACATAAATAATCACATCTGAATATCAAAGGCTCTGAGATACAAAAAAGTAACAATAAATGGAGCATATTTAAAAGCATTCATATTTATATTCAACACCTAATTTAACACAGTAATAGGAGGAGCCAGCTTAGATTTTTCTCAGACTGTAGAGGAGATACTTTTCGCTGAAACTTCACATATTTAATAAGAATATTTAACTCTAGGATGTAGATCACAAATGCATAGAGTGTCAATATGACCTCTATTGGATTCAATGCTACTATCGCTATCTTCAATAATTTAATATACACTCACCTAAAGGATTATTAGGAACACCATACTAATACTGTGTTTGACCCTCTTTCGCCTTCAGAACTGCCTTAATTCTACGTGGCATTGATTCAACAAGGTGCTGAAAGCATTCTTTAGAAATGTTGGCCCATATTGATAGGATAGCATCTTGCAGTTGATGGAGATTTGTGGGATGCACATCCAGGGCACGAAGCTCCCGTTCCACCACATCCCAAAGATGCTCTATTGGGTTAAGATCTGGTGACTGTGGGGGCCATTTTAGTACAGTAAACTCATTGTCATGTTCAAGAAACCAATTTGAAATGATTCGAGCTTTGTGACATGGTGCATTATCCTGCTGGAAGTAGCCATCAGAGGATGGGTACATGGTGGTCATAAAGGGATGGACATGGTCAGAAACAATGCTCAGGTAGGCCGTGGCATTTAAACGATGCCCAATTGGCACTAAGGGGCCTAAAGTGTGCCAAGAAAACATCCCCCACACCATTACACCACCACCACCAGCCTGCACAGTGGTAACAAGGCATGATGGATCCATGTTCTCATTCTGTTTATGCCAAATTCTGACTCTACCATCTGAATGTCTCAACAGAAATCGAGAATCATCAGACCAGGCAACATTTTTCCAGTCTTCAACTGTCCAATTTTGGTGAGCTCGTGCAAATTGTAGCCTCTTTTTCCTATTTGTAGTGGAGATGAGTGGTACCCGGTGGGGTCTTCTGCTGTTGTCGCCCATCCGCCTCAAGGTTGTGCGTGTTGTGGCTTCACAAATGCTTTGCTGCATACCTCGGTTGTAACGAGTGGTTATTTCAGTCAAAGTTGCTCTTCTATCAGCTTGAATCAGTCGGCCCATTCTCCTCTGACCTCTAGCATCAACAAGGCATTTTCGCCCACAGGACTGCCGCATACTGGATGTTTTTCCCTTTTCACACCATTCTTTGTAAACTCTAGAAATGGTTGCGCGTGAAAATCCCAGTAACTGAGCAGATTGTGAAATACTCAGACCGGCCCGTCTGGCACCAACAACCATGCCAACAGCAACAAACTGAAAACAGGTAGTCTCGCCCCCAAAGTAAGGAGCCAAAGATTGGCTGGTTAGCATGATACCATTAGCCCCTACTGGTAGATGTTGGAACTACAACATCTGGGTGGCAAAAGCATCTTTAATAGTAGCAGTCTAACTAAATACAACATTTTTGAGAGCAAAAAATTGTAAATAGGTCATTATATTATATCAGATGTTTAGCCAAAGAGTAAATTCAAGGACCAGGGGCATCATTTATAAAACTTTCCGTAGATTTAATCCTAAAAGTGTGCGTAAGCACAAAAGCTAGAACTTGCGCAAAATTACCTTAATAAAACCCAGTCAGTGGAAGAATGTGCATACATGCATCTCCACCCCATTTCCTCCCCGAAATAACCATAAATGGAGCTTGCATAACATCATCTGCATATCATTTACATATGCAAATTCATCCACGTGACACCATGTTTAACGGTACAAGAAAACATGAGATACGGATGTGTTGTCACATTACATTGCTAAAAATCATTCAGTAGCCTATCCTTGCCTCGTTTTTGAATAAACAAATCAAAAGAATATAAAATACATTTCAGAGAAAGTTTTTCTCAATCTTTTCCACTGGCCAAATAGTATTTTTAACTGCTCTATATTTTTAATGTAAACAGATTGCGCATTATTGATCATTATTCGCGTGAAAATATTTTCTCTTATCATACGCCAATCCTCGCTGTAGTTAAAGGGGTCATGAACTGGCTTTTTAATTTTTTTTATATTGTTGTCTGAGGTCAACTTATGGCGTTTGTGTGGTTTTTACATTCAAAAACATCATAATGAATAATAGGCTATTTTCTACCCTGGTTTTAAACGCTCGTTTTTATGGGCGTGCCGCATTGAAGACTTGGAAGTAAACACCCACTACTATGATTGGATAACAGTTTTGCATATTATAATGAACTTCGACTCCCCAGTTATTACACGTGTGGAATTGTTTTGAAAACTTCCAATGTGGAGAAACGGCAACCGTAATGATTCGCCCAAAACGTCTTTATCAGACAAACAATGATTTATCTCTCATCCACCCACAATTAATTAGAATGTTATTTTTTATTACTTAACCAGCCCGATCGGTGGATATAACCGTGAACCGTGCATAACACACACACACCATTTCACTATTTAAGTGTTTAAAAGCATCACATCCACTACAAATATTTCTATTTATTAGAATATAAAACTTCTGGATAATGATTTCATGTCATTTATGCACCTAACTCCATTAATGAGAATGACATATTTAATCTAAATGTGTATATCAGATGAAAAACAGTTTAAATCATCCTTTTATTTATTTAAACTGTTATTGTGAACATGCACTGTATTTATGATTAGGACTCATAATGAGGATTTAAAGTGGTTTTCCTTCATCTGCGTCAGTCCCTCAGCTCACCAACGGTGTCGCCAAACTGCTCTGTCTCCAAAATGTTCGTACCCAAGCGACAACCTTCCGGTCTCTCTCTTGAATCAGGAAGTGACTTAAGCTGCAATTCATCGACTGGCCGCTAGGGACATGCTCCAAAAGGGAGTCAATCCCATAGACCCCCCCCATGTTAAAATGCCCAACTTTACAGCAGAAAAAAAATATGTTTACAGCCTGGTACAAAAAGTGTTTTTGGTCTATACAGCCAATTCTGCCCTTCATGACAACTGTGAGGGGGGTGAATTTTTTTTATAACTCATCCATTTAAATTATATTAAGCCTTAAAGTTCTGCATAATTAAGGGCGTGGCCACTTGAGTGACAGATGGATTGCCGCTGCTGGTGTCTGCAACCAGGCACCTCAGCTCCACCCTCGTCCCGCCTCTTTGCCCATTTTTGGTTATCCGGGAGTGACGCGCGGTGACGTGCTGCCAAAATGGCGACGGACGGCTCCGCCAACTTAGGCTTCAAAAATGCTCTTCAGAAACCTATGGTAGACGTCACAGACACTACGGCCATTGTTTTATACAGTCTATGGTTCGTACACGAGTCAGAGTTTGCATACAGGTGCGCAAATTTTCCCATCAAGTTTGTTTTTATAAAATCACAACCTATGCATAGGAAGCTCTTCCGGGGCCTGTTTTGTGCATACACAATGATTATAAATGAGGCCCCAGATGTTCACTAAATATTACAGAATATTAAAGTGGCCTAAGAGATGACATTAAATGCAGGTGTGAAGATGGAGAAATACACAGAATATGAGGTGTCAGGTGCAGGTAAATTCATGCGGTGACTTGATTCACACACACACACATAAACCCACCCACACACACCTACATAAAACTTGACACTCCACTCCCTAAAACTACAAGGTGAGATGGGGAGGCATGAGTTTTGATTTTCCTTTATTTACAGAGGAACCAAGAGGACTCTTTCAGGCAAAGGTTTATAAAGGCAAAGAACATCACACATTGCACATTGGAATGCGAGGCTACAGGGTTCAACACTGTCTGGGGTGTTAAATATTCATGCCAGCATGTGCGTGAGTACACCTGACGATTCTGAGAGGATCAGCCCTCTGTTTGTACATTATGCACATATCTGTTTAAAAAGCAAAAGTGAAATAATGAAATATGTATAATAAAATATGCACAGTATATATAAGACTGTCAAGAACTGAATCGTTAAAATCCCATTCCTTAACCAAATATCTAAACCTTTTATTTGCATGACCCAGAATGCACAGCTCCTTTACACTTACTGGATATTTGATTTTGGCAACTAATAATAAAACTGTACATCAGTTTAAGCTTTGTGGACTGAATCTGGTCTAAAATTGGCTGAAATGTCAGCACAGATTAATTATGGCAGAGCTACAGAACATTTCTTAGCTTAATCCATCATTTAGAATTTTATTTCATTTTATTTTTTAACCGTGCTTTCTTGAACGCCATTATCTGAGTCTACTTTAAGTCCAGTCCAAGTCTCAGGACAGACACCAGTGTTAGAAAAAGTTACTTTTAAAAGTAATGGAAAGTACTGCTTTATGTTACTTTTAATTAAATCACCTTGCATGATTGATTTAAATACTCTCCTCCCATAAATGTTGCGTCTGAAAGGGAAAATCCTACAAATGCAAATGCAATTTGGTCAGGGGCAAAAATAACACTGTCCACGCCTTTTCAGCAAATTTTGAAATGGTCAGCAGCAAAGACATTGGTTAATAAAGTGAGATTAAATACATAAAGTGTGTTTGTATTATTTAACATGTAATTGTTTTTGGTTTGCGTAATATTCCGAGTTTGCATTTCACTGTTTTTATTAAATTTGAGGAATACTGATTCTGTTTTGTACAAGTGAGATGAGTAAATGCTCAGATTTAGTCTAGAGCTATAGAAGCATCATGTTTACACAGCGCACACAACGCCTCTGCACTTACTCATGATTTCTCTCAACATGAGGACAGGAGAGCTAGCAGTCAGTAAATGGGTATACAACTCACATTACTTATTTGAAAAAGTACCTCATGTATTTAGTTGCAAATTTCATCGTAATGCGTTACTTTACTAGTTACTTGAAAAAAGTAATCTGATTACACAAAAAACAAAACAAAACTTCATGCTTGTGATGGAGCGATACTTAAAGGATTAGTTCACTTGTAAATGTAAATTAGCCCATGATTTACTCACCCTCAAGCCATCCTAGGTGTATATAACTTTTTTCTTTCTGATGAACACAATCAGAGTTATATTAATAAATATCCTGATGTTTCAAGCTTTATAATGGCAGTGAGTGGGACTCATGAGTTTGAAGCTCAAAAAAGTGCATCCATCCATCATAAACGTACTCTACACGTTGGTTTTTGTAAGAAAAATATCCATATTTATCACATTATAAAGTAAAACATCTAGCTTCTGCCAGACCGCCTTCCGTATTCAACTATCCGTATTCAGTTTCCGTATTCAAAAACTGTAATCAAATGTAAAATATCACTGCACTTTATTAATAAAATATAGGCTATACATTACAAATATAGTCACAAAAGTTATTCTTGTTGTCTTTTGTTTGATTAATGTTAGATGGCAGCAGGAAGACATAACCGACTATTATAACTGACTATATTGACATATTTTGTGTGTATTTGTCCATTTGTGTGCTGTGCAAAAAGACGAGGAAGAGAACTTGGTTCATTATCGCGCACTATTCACGAGAAGCCGTTCTGTGCACACGTGTGGGTTTGTGTGTGTGTGTGCGCAGCACACGTCTTTGTGCTCGAATGGCTTAAAAATAACTTTCTGTGAACACGTTTTAGATGTGTGCAGAGCGCAGAAAAATCTTGTGCTTGAAAAATCACATAAAAATGCGCACAGAGGAGCGATAAGCGGATTCGAAAAAATGCATGCGTGTTACTTATTGAATCACAGGTTCTGGGAAATATGGAACCGGTTCTCGATACCCATCCCCACCTGAAAGTGAACACATGAGGTTTAATGGCACAGACAATTTTAAGGCAAATCTATCGTCCTCTACTTTGCATTCAATTAATTTCTGTCCTCCACAAAAACCTAAACTCAGCTTGAGGACTGCTTTATCCAAAATTTTAATTCATTGCATTTGAATTACAACCAGTTCACTTCAAAGCGAGCATGCGGCCACAGCCAACCCTTTCACGAAAATGTGAAGAATGGATATGAGTTCTAGTGTGGCTCCGGGTCTGGAGGAAATGGACAGTGTCTGAGTGTGCATTGTTACATCTCTTTGAGAAAAATGCTGCCATGAAATGTGCTGTTATTTCCCTCAGGGCCGCAACCATTTCAGATCCCCTCCCGCACACACATACATATAGACTTGTGTCCACTTTGCGTGTGAGCTCAGTGTGTCAATGTGACATCCTACTGTGGTAAAGAAACTCATCTTTGGTCCCTCAGAGAGGCTGCAAGCTGGACTGTATTCAGCCAAGGCACACACAAAGAGATGATCCACACCAGAGCAAAGGTCAAAGCTCACATGAGCTGGTAAGGCTAATAGCAGGGAAACACTTCCTCCTAATGTCAGCTTATACGGAGACAGCACTGCTAACTGACATCACCCCCTGCATGCAAACACAATACAAACATGTCTTTGTGCTGTTTAGTCGAATCTCAAAGACTAGAGCTATCCAGCATACATTATGATGGAGCGATATTACAACGCTTTCTGATCGTGAAAATATCAAGTGTGAATGCCCTCGAGATGAATAGCAATCCGTTCAACTCAAACCACCTCAGGAGGTGGATTTTCCGAATCATTAAATCAGTCTATGGACAACTTGTTGTGTTTCCTAACACTATAGATGCACATTGAGTAGCTGTTGGGGTGATTTAAAATGAATAGCCAAGGGTTGTGTGCAAATGTCCTGGCATTATTAATTGTATCATCTGGAAAAGGCATTAAAGCAAATGGGCGAATAAATCAGGAACCTCATAATTTTTTCTCATTAAGTTCAATGGGGTGTTTGTTAATGCCACAGTTTTCATATATAATTTGTGTACGCAATCAAGTGACTTTAATAAATTCACTGTAGACATGGGACACAAAGTCAGACTTTTTGTTTGTTTTAAATGATGAGCTTAAATTAGCATATAAATTACTTAAAAGGTGAAGCATGTAATTTTTTTGATTCCAAATACTTAATGTGCAGAAATAATCATAAGTAAGCTATTCAAATGCTGAATTCCTAAAAACAATGTGGACACTGGCATGTTTAAGTATTGCTCTGTTCAAACAAGTTAAGAAGAGACAATTATCTGAGCCGTAATTGCCATGTGACGACTGGAAATGATGTCATTACAAAGATGCGGTAACACTTTATTTTACAGTGTCCTTGTTACATTTGTTACATGTACTTACCATAGTAATAACAGTAAATTATGCATAATTACATGCAACTAACCCTAAACCAAACCCTAATCCTACCCTAACCTTATAGTAAGATGATGTAGTTTATTAATATTAATCAGTATTTAAATATATAATTACACAATGACACCTTAAAATAAAGTGTAACCGATTGCGCTTAATAATAATGATGATGATGATGATGATGATGATGATGATGATGATGGATAATAGTAGTAATAAAAACAAAATATGATGATCCAAAAAATAGGCTTTATTAATGCAAACAAAAATTCTTAATTCTGAATTTAAGTTCCTTTAAAATAAAATTTTAAACTCTATCTTTAAATTTTCTAATTTAAATAAAAGCACAAATTTTATTCCAAGTTTATGCATTGCTACATTAAAGTGGATGACGTGCTAAGAGTGTGAAATTGTCTAACTTTAAATATTTAGCTTTTTCTGTCCCTCTCTGTTTCATTCATACTTTCCTGTCTGTTTGGAAGCTGCGCTTGCTAAAAGTCTCCCCACCAATAGCCTTGTGTGACAGAAATGCTTTGTGCAGCCTTTGGAACGAGGAGTAGAGAAAATGAAACGTGCGCTGT
>CM077215.1:3829865-3869865 GCA_039654625.1 Rhinogobio ventralis
AATCATGGCCTCCTAATAATCCCCATCCATTGAATTGGCTCTATCACCCTTCTCTCCTCTCCACCTATCGCACCCGGCCATCCACGTGATGTAAAAGAAAACGTGATTCATCAGACCAGGCCACCTTCTTCCATTGCTCCGTGGTCCAGTTCTGACGCTAACTTTGCATAAACTTAACACTGTTGGTGCTTTTGGCGGTGGACAGGGGTCAGCATGGGCAACCTTACCCTTGCCCATTTTTCCTGCTTCTAACACATCAACTTTGAGGACAAAATGTTCACTTGCTGCCAAATATATCCCACCCACTAACAAATGCCTTGATGAAGAGATAATCAGTGTTGTTCACTTCACCTGTCAGTGGTCATAATGTTATGCCTGATCGGTGTGAATATATATATATATATATATATATATATATATATATATATATTATCAACATTTATCATAGTTTACAAATCAATTTCAAAATTACTACTTTTAAAATGATGTGGCAAAAAAGAAATACCAGATGCTTCACAAAATTATGGAAATAATTAGTTTGTCTGTCCAGGCAACCAAGTATCGAGCCAAACTTCTCTGTCAGTATTCTGAATTTGACCACTCCACTTGAAAATACCCTTGTTTCCCCCCCCACTTTTCACTTAAAAGCATCCGTTTTTTTTAAGTGGAGCAACTTATTATTACCCAAAGGCATTTCTTTGAAGTAAAAGGTAATTCTGCTTTTTGGCTACGCACTACTACTACACATGAGATTTAAATTTTCATCCAAAAGAGACACAAAGGCAATGTGTGTCCTAGAGCATACAACTTTCCTTTCAATGTCTCTAGTTAAGACAAATCTATGTCTTGTCTAATGACAATAAATACAATTACTATAAGTGCTAATTCTTAAAATCGGCTAATCCTTTCAAAACATTTGAATGTTCTTCAATAAGAACTCACAATACTTGCCCTTGGACTTCCAATATGCTCATAATGTGCTTTTGATGACTTTTTTTACTTGTTCCCTACATTTTTAAGTCTTTGGCTAATGTGCAGCCTATAGCAAACACATTTTTGACTTAATGGACATGCATCAACAAATCCAATTTAAACCTAATGGCAAGCGTAAGAGTTAGCAAAAACCATAACAGAAAAGCTATGCTCTGAGATTGGCAAATATGTCACAAGAAACATTTTCCAGAAACGGCATCTAAAATCACAAACTGTATAGTAGGTACTACATTTGGTTTGAAAATTACTTCACGGCCATTAAAAATTCATGTTCTACACTCACCTAAAGGATTATTAGGAACACCTGTTCAATTTCTCATTAATGCAATTATCTAATCAACCAATGACATGGCAGTTGCTTCAATGCATTTAGGGGTGTGGTCCTGGTCAAGACAATCTCCTGAACTCCAAACTGAATGTCAGAATGGGAAAGAAAGGTGATTTAAGCAATTTTGAGCGTGGCATGGTTGTTGGTGCCAGACGGGCCGGTCTGAGTATTTCACAATCTGCTCAGTTACTGGGATTTTCACGCACAACCATTTCTAGAGTTTACAAAGAATGGTGTGAAAAGGGAAAAACATCCAGTATGCGGCAGTCCTGTGGGCGAAAATGCCTTGTTGATGCTAGAGGTCAGAGGAGAATGGGCCGACTGATTCTGATAGAAGAGCAACTTTGACTGAAATAACCACTCGTAACGACCAAGGTATGCAGCAAAGCATTTGTGAAGCCACAACACGCACAACCTTGAGGCGGATGGGCTACAACAGCAGAAGACCCCACCGGGTACCACTCATCTCCACTACAAATAGGAAAAAGAGGCTACAATTTGCATGAGCTCAACAAAATTGGACAGTTGAAGACTGGAAAAATGTTGCCTGGTCTGATGAGTCTCGATTTCTGTTGAGACATTCAGATGGTAGTCAGAATTTGGCATAAACAGAATAAGAACATGGATCCATCATGCCTTGTTACCACTGTGCAGGCTGGTGGTGGTGGTGTAATGGTGTGGGGGATGTTTTCTTGGCACACTTTAGGCCCCTTAGTGCCAATTGGGCATCGTTTAAATGCCACGGCCTACCTGAGCATTGTTTCTGACCATGTCCATCCCTTTATGACCACCATGTACCCATCCTCTGATGGCTACTTCCAGCAGGATAATGCACCATGTCACAAAGCTCGAATCATTTCAAATTGGTTTCTTGAACATGACAATGAGTTCACTGTACTAAAATGGCCCCCACAGTCACCAGATCTCAACCCAATAGAGCATCTTTGGGATGTGGTGGAACGGGAGCTTCGTGCCCTGGATGTGCATCCCACAAATCTCCATCAACTGCAAGATGCTATCCTATCAATATGGGCCAACATTTCTAAAGAATGCTTTCAGCACCTTGTTGAATCAATGCCACATAGAATTAAGGCAGTTCTGAAGGCGAAAGGGGGTCAAACACAGTATTAGTATGGTGTTCCTAATAATCCTTTAGGTGAGTGTATATCATAGGTTTATGAATTAAGAACACGTAGGGCCCTGGGGCTATAACAAACCCAAGGGCCCCCATAGTAGCCGATCTTGGTGCCACAACGTTTTCTACCACAGAAATAATTAGTATTTTTAAAAAACTAAATCTTCAAAGCACAGAGATACAATGAGTATATACTGTCTGAATATTCAATTTTAATATTAAGTAGGCCTATATATAAATATTCCAGGCTGCAAAACATTAACAGAATAAATGCATTAACTCCAGATATGAGGTCAAAGCAAACAGGTTTTCAGAAACAGCAACAACTTTTGAGCATGCAACTGCCTTAAGAAGTTTCACAACCTGGAGGTCCCAAATTTGAGCTATTTAGGGGGGTTCGAGGGTCATGGGCCCCCAAGAAAATGTTTATTTCTCTGATCTACATATGTGCATTTTAAGATGTTTGAAGGCTAAAAAAATGAATGATAAATAGCTTTCAAAACCATGTTAGTGGGCAGTAGATTATCTGCCATACCTGCTCTCTCCTCATTTCATCACTCTCTCATTTCTATAACTCTCCTCATTTCCACCACTCTTTCTTTTTCGGTCTCCTTCTCTTGCCCTGTCTCTTCCCCTCCTAAAGCTGAGCTCTGACTGATAGTCTTTTCATTTTCGTCTGTGTCAGTGGAGAAAGTAAACACAGGGTCAACTGATTTAGCCTATATTTTATTAAAAGCAAGTTAATTAACTTAAGGCTACGAACGCTAGGTAAATAAGTTAAAAAAATGTATTCACGTTGCGCAAGTCTTCTGTGGACATAAAGCCCGCCTACTTAAATTTTTTCTCAAAAAATATTTTGACATTGACGAGCGGTGACAGACCGCAGGCAGCTCAGATGAGATGATATCCTTGCAGCAATGAAGTACTTAAGTTTACATGAAAAAAACAAAACTTCAGTTTACATAGTAAGAGCTATTCAGTTTGGTTCAGCAAATGGATAAAGCAATTGCCTGGCACTCATTATCACTTCAATAGAGCGGCGAAATCGCTGAATGAGTTTGTCAGCACTGTGCGTGAGACGATCCGCTGAATCTATTTATTTATTAATTTATCTGAGGTGCCGGAACACAGTTCCGGCCCACTTTAATCCCTGATGATAGCCAATAGAACCGCTTGTGAGAAAGTTATGAAAATTGGCACACAGATAGAGGACAGTTTGAACTATCATCATAGCAAATTTGGAGTCTCTAACTCAATCGCTCTAGCGCCACCATCTGTCCAAAGTTTCACTCATGTTTATGCTAATAACTTTTGAACCGGTTATCTAGTAAGGGCTAGAAACAAAATTCCTTTCCCTCTAATTCCTTCAAGACGATTCGACTGATTTATCATGAACATTTTTCCACCATTTAGATTTTTTTCGAACTCCTCCTAGGCAGGAGATATGAAATGGCTATTTTTGCTTTTAACTTCTGAATGGTTTGCCCAAAAATCAACTGGTATCTTTAGATTCGCTTCAGAAGGCCTTTATTAACCCCCGGAGCCGTGTGGATTACAATGGATAGATACACTTCTGCCATTTACTGCTATTGTAATGCTTGGAAGAGCCAGGACAATTTTAATATAACTCTGATTGTATTCGTCTGAAAGAAGAATGTCATATACACCTAGGATGGCTTGCGGGTGAGTAAATCATGGGCTAATTTTCATTTTTGGGTAAACAATCCCTTTAATATGTCTCTAATTGCTCATTGTTGCAGTTGGTCTGATGCTCCCAGCCATGTTGGCATGACTTATGTTCTTTGTGATTGGCCCTGATAATTGTATTTACCTAGCAAATTAATTGGAAGTGCCCACACAATCACAGCGTTGCTACATAGAGAGAATATAGGAGGGAATTATTTTTTTAATTGTTTAATATAAAATAGAATAATTTTACAGACCATGACTGTTACTGGTCACTGGAGAGTCACTAAATTCTGTTTTCCGTTCTTCATGAGAGCTTCTGATTTGGACTAAAATGAGTCCATGTATCTGGAACTCACCTGTTACTAGATAACACATCTGAGCATCTCCAATCAAAGGTGTGATACGGCCTCTGCAGATCAGAGCCATCTACGGTCATGTATTTTCAGAAGGACTATTACAGTGAAACAGTTTTCACTGAAAAGCTGGTTGAACTCAAGTAGAATTCAATTATAGCACACAATGGAGAATCTTTTCTTGAGAACCATCACGTCCGGGCGTCCTTCAGTCAACCCTGATGCACACGCATACAGAACGTACATTACAGCAGTGCCACATGACACTAAAGGAGATGGGAATGCATGTCACCCCGTGTCTTACAGTTATGACACGAGAGACAGGAAAGTACACTGTGGAGATCCCAGATTCAGTGTCGGGACAAAAAGCTCTGTTGTGTTTAGATGGCTTTGGCTGTTTATACTCAGACAAAGAACTACACATGTACAAAAACACAGTACTGCAAGACTGCTTTAGAAAAAACATGTAACGTAATGTAAAAAAACAGCAGTGATTTTTAATGGAAAAAGAATGTAACACCACATTCTTGCTACAACCCCCTGTTAATTCAATACAAGTTAAATTAAGTTATATAAAAGTATACAAAAATTACAAAGAGATATTTGTAGTAACAGCATAGCCTATACTATCAAATATACTATAATATTCATAAAAAAAAACAGCCCATAATGCCTGGAACATCATAACATTCTCATCAGATGAATATGGCTGTGTTTACATGTATATCATCGAATCTCTAAAAACCTCAATCTTATCTCCACTTAGGTAAACAGCAAAATGATTGTGCGCTGCATAGCAAAGTTTTGCATTGTTCAAGCTAACATTATGAAAGCATCCATTACAACAGGAAATAATAGACATGTATAAGTGGCAGTGATTTAGAGTTAGGCTTTGGATAAGAATGTTATTGGACATTCCTATGTGGCATCTTCAAAAGACCGATGTCCCCATTCCAGCGGGTGATCCGAAAGATGACAGGCAGTTGTTTGTCTCAAAAGCATTTCTCTCCACAGCATGTGCTCTCATTTCAGAATTGCCCTTCACCCTCCGCCACTAAACACACAGATTTCAGGTGTCTGACTGTGACGCTGTCCCCTGCGCTGCCTCCATCTACAATAATTACACTAAACAAAAAACTCAATTGAAAGCCAAATATACAGTCAAGTGTAAACAGCTAAAACAACAACAACAACAACAACAACAACAACAACAACAACAGTTTTTCAAGTGGCATCACCAAGTAGGTTGGTGTGACTTAGTTGTTTCATCTACACTAACAAAAAACAAAACAAAGTTACATTCATACTGTATCATTTATGTAACATGAAATAAAATGAAATGTATAACATATGTAATATGTACGGGTGGCCGATATACTAGTAGAAATTTGTCAAATGGTTTAGATTTTAGACTATCGACTATCGCGGTTACGCTCACGTGGCGTTGCTGTGCTGCATCTGCACGGTCACGAAAGGTTATCGTTTACTGACGTTTTTAAGCATTGCAGTTTAACTGTTGAAGTGCAGTATATATATTGTTAAAAATAAAATGACTTCTATTGTTTACATTGGATGGATGGAATAAAAGTACGCAACTTTTCAATCAACATATTGGAGAATGAATGAATGAATGAATGAATGAATGAATGAATGAATGAATGAATGAATGAATGAATGAATGAATGAATGAATGAATGAATGAATGAATGAATGAATGAATGAATGAATGAATGAATGAATGAATGAATGAATGAATGAATGAATGAATGAATGAATGAATGAATGAATGAAGGAAGGAAGGAAGGAAGGAAGGAAGGAAGGAAGGAAGGAAGGAAGGAAGGAAGGAAGGAAGGAAGATAATTCATGGGCTTCCATCATTACTGCCTGCAAGCAAGACACTGTAGATAGAATCTATTACAGTGGGCTGAGAACACAACATTCACAATCAGCTGTTCAAAATATTT
Organism: Rhinogobio ventralis; assembly: GCA_039654625.1. Classification (NCBI taxonomy): domain Eukaryota; kingdom Metazoa; phylum Chordata; class Actinopteri; order Cypriniformes; family Gobionidae; genus Rhinogobio; species Rhinogobio ventralis. The sequence goes on from CM077215.1 coordinate 3,836,328, forward strand.
TTTAAACTCAAACATAAAGAGAAATTCTAAGGCTTATTTTAAGGAAAAACATAAAACAAATAAATCTTATGACTTAAATAATATTAAAGCTATAAAAACGTACACTCACCTAAAGGATTATTAGGAACACCTGTTCAATTTCTCATTAATGCAATTATCTAATCAACCAATGACATGGCAGTTGCTTCAATGCATTTAGGGGTGTGGTCCTGGTCAAGACAATCTCCTGAACTCCAAACTGAATGTCAGAATGGGAAAGAAAGGTGATTTAAGCAATTTTGAGCGTGGCATGGTTGTTGGTGCCAGACGGGCCGGTCTGAGTATTTCACAATCTGCTCAGTTACTGGGATTTTCACGCACAACCATTTCTAGAGTTTACAAAGAATGGTGTGAAAAGGGAAAAACATCCAGTATGCGGCAGTCCTGTGGGCGAAAATGCCTTGTTGATGCTAGAGGTCAGAGGAGAATGGGCCGACTGATTCAAGCTGATAGAAGAGCAACTTTGACTGAAATAACCACTCGTTACAACCGAGGTATGGAGCAAAGCATTTGTGAAGCCACAACACGCACAACCTTGAGGCGGATGGCCTACAACAGCAGAAGACCCCACCGGGTACCACTCATCTCCACTACAAATAGGAAAAAGAGGCTACAATTTGCACGAGCTCACCAAAATTGGACAGTTGAAGACTGGAAAAATGTTGCCTGGTCTGATGAGTCTCGATTTCTGTTGAGACATTCAGATGGTAGAGTCAGAATTTGGCGTAAACAGAATGAGAACATGGATCCATCATGCCTTGTTACCACTGTGCAGGCTGGTGGTGGTGGTGCAATGGTGTGGGGGATGTTTTCTTGGCACACTTTAGGCCCCTTAGTGCCAATTGGGCATCGTTTAAATGCCACGGCCTACCGGAGCATTGTTTCTGACCATGTCCATCCCTTTATGACCACCATGTACCCCATCCTCTGATGGCTACTTCCAGCAGGATAATGCACCATGTCACAAAGCTCGAATCATTTCAAATTGGTTTCTTGAACATGACAATGAGTTCACTGTACTAAAATGGCCCCCACAGTCACCAGATCTCAACCCAATAGAGCATCTTTGGGATGTGGTGGAACGGGAGCTTCGTGCCCTGGATGTGCATCCCACAAATCTCCATCAACTGCAAGATGCTATCCTATCAATATGGGCCAACATTTCTAAAGAATGCTTTCAGCACCTTGTTGAATCAATAACACGTAGAATTAAGGCAGTTCTGAAGGCGAAAGGGGGTCAAACACAGTATTAGTATGGTGTTCCTAATAATCCTTTAGGTGAGTGTATATACAAAGCACATTTGTGATCATGTGAACGCAAGGTCACATTTCTTCCACTCATGCAGAAGATGGTCTCTGGAATAATCATTCTGATTTACACAAACTTGTGGAGTTCATGCAGCTCGGGAACTGCTGGAGAGATTCTGAGAGATTCTGTTCATTTTGCAGTCCAGCTTTCAAAATTGTCATGCTGCTAATATAATTTGCAAATTGAAAAAATGATGAATAAAAGCTCAGTGGTGCTCTCAGACTTTGGAAACCACTGTATATAAACTTTCTAGGAAATCCACCACGGTCTCTCCACCACATGCAGTTTTAATGTGAACCTCAACATTCATATCCCAAAAAATACATGTAATTAGCTCATACAATGCTCATTTGTGCGCTACAAGAGCGGAATCTGCTTTGAATTAGTGCAGCTGCACTGGTTAAATTGCAGGTTTAACATTTGATAAGCAGCTTGATTGTGCTCATTATGCTTTCAGCGTGGAGGATCGTATTCCTGGTCCTTCTTCTGCTATGAGCTGCTACCCCTGAAATCCAACAGCCGTGGGTGAAGAGCCCCGAATCATTAACCAGCACTGCTCTCAATGATTATTCTGGATCTTTCTGGTACATTTCCTTGAAAATCTCACATAAAGTCTTAGTATCTGGGCATGTGCAGGAGAGGATTTGTGTGGGACCGAATGGATGTGTGAAAAATCCAGCTTCAGATTCGCATGGACAAACACGTTGTAATGAGTCTTGCCTGCTCACGCTGCCGTCTCCTTCGCAGTCTATCATATTGTTGTGTTGCTCGACATGAAGAGCACATCTGTTGCTCGTCAAACATCTGTATGCATTTGCATATTAATGAATAATTATGTTAATTTGATTGCCACTGACTCCTTGATTCCAGTGAGGTAAAATATGTCTTGTGTGGCCGCCGCTGGTGCATAAATCAACATTTTTGCTCTTGGATATTAGATCAATAAAAGCATTTTATATAGTGATATAAATGATAAAAATTGGATAAAATAAATCAATTAATCTAATACATAATTAATTATTATATATATTTGAATACACACACATCCATGTATATATTTAAGAAATATTTGCATGTATACAGTGCATCTGGAAAGTATTCACAGCGCTTCACTTTTTCCACATTTTGTTGTTACAACCTTATTTCAAAATGAATTCAATTAATTATTTTCCTCAAAATTCTATAAACAATACACCAATAATGACGTAAAAGTTTATTCGAAATATTTGCAAACTAATTAGAAAAAAAAATACAAATAAAAATCACATGTACATAAGTATTCACAGCCTTGCTCGATACTTTGTTAAAGCAACTTTGGCACCAATTACAGCCTCAAGTCTTTGAGTATGATGCTACAAGCTTGGCACACCTATTTTTGGGTAGTTTCTCCCATTCTTCTTTGCAGGACCTCTCAAGCTCCATCAGGTTGGATGGGGTTCAATCTGGTTCAAGTCTGGGCTCTGGCTGGCCACTCAAAGACATTCACAGAGTTGTCTCCTTCACCCTAGAAGAACCTTCACCCCAGTCTGAGGTCCAGAGCGCTCTGGAGCAGGTTTTCATCAAGGATGTCTCTGTACATTGCTGCATTCATCTTTCCCTCGGTCCTGACTAGTCTCCCAGTTCCTGCCGTGGAAAAACATCCCCCACAGCATGATGCTGCCACCAACATGCTTCACTGCAGGGATGGTATTGGCCAGGTGATGAGCAATTAATTTGCAAAGATTTCAAACAAACTTTTCACGTTGTCATTATGGGGTATTGTTTGTAGAATTTTGTGGAAAATAATGAATTTAATCCATTTTGGAATAAGGCTGTAACTTAAAATGTGAAAAGTGAAGTGCTGTGAATACTTTTCAGATGCACTGTATACTGTGTGTGTATACACTCACCTAAAGGATTATTAGGAACACCATACTAATACTGTGTTTGACCCCCTTTCGCCTTCAGAACTGCCTTAATTCTACGTGGCATTGATTCAACAAGGTGCTGAAAGCATTCTTTAGAAATGTTGGCCCATATTGATAGGATAGCATCTTGCAGTTGATGGAGATTTGTGGGATGCACATCCAGGGCACGAAGCTCCCGTTCCACCACATCCCAAAGATGCTCTATTGGGTTGAGATCTGGTGACTGTGGGGGCCATTTTAGTACAGTGAACTCATTGTCATGTTCAAGAAACCAATTTGAAATGATTCAAGCTTTGTGACATGGTGCATTATCCTGCTGGAAGTAGCCATCAGAGGATGGGTACATGGTGGTCATAAAGGGATGGACATGGTCAGAAACAATGCTCAGGTAGGCCGTGGCATTTAAACGATGCCCAATTGGCACTAAGGGGCCTAAAGTGTGCCAAGAAAACATCCCCCACACCATTACACCACCACCACCAGCCTGCACAGTGGTAACAAGGCATGATGGATCCATGTTCTCATTCTGTCTACGCCAAATTCTGACTCTACCATCTGAATGTCTCAACAGAAATCGAGACTCATCAGACCAGGCAACATTTTTCCAGTCTTCAACTGTCCAATTTTGGTGAGTTCGTGCAAATTGTAGCCTCTTTTTCCTATTTGTAGTGGAGATGAGTGGTACCCGGTGGGGTCTTCTGCTGTTGTAGCCCATCCGCCTCAAGGTTGTGTGTGTTGTGGCTTCACAAATGCTTTGCTGCATACCTCGGTTGTAACGAGTGGTTATTTCAGTCAAAGTTGCTCTTCTATCAGCTTGAATCAGTCGGCCCATTCTCCTCTGACCTCTATCATCAACAAGGCATTTTCGCCCACAGGACTGCCGCATACTGGATGTTTTTCCCTTTTCACACCATTCTTTGTAAACTCTAGAAATGGTTGTGCGTGAAAATCCCAGTAACTGAGCAGATTGTGAAATACTCAGACCGGCCCGTCTGGCACCAACAACCATGCCACGCTCAAAATTGCTTAAATCACCTTTCTTTCCCATTCTGACATTCAGTTTGGAGTTCAGGAGATTGTCTTGACCAGGACCACACCCCTAAATGCATTGAAGCAACTGCCATGTGATTGGTTGATTAGATAATTGCATTAATGAGAAATTGAACAGGTGTTCCTAATAATCCTTTAGGTGAGTGTATATTACACACACACACACACACACACATATTTATATAAATTTATATATATATATTTTTTAATAATAATTTATATATAATAATTTTCTTAAATTTATACATGCATGTGTATGTATTTATATATACATAATTATACACAGTACACACACATATATTATGTAAACACAAACTTTTATGCAATTTGTGCAATAAGTCCATTTGTGAAATTTCCTCACGACTAAATATTCTACGGTCAACTGTTAGTGGTAATATAACAAAGTGGAAGCAATTGGGAACAACAGCAACTCAAGGCCACGTAAAATCACAGAGCGGGGTCAGCGCATGCTGAGGCACACAGTGCGCAGAAGTCCCCAACTTTCTGCAGAGTCAATAGCTACAGACCTCCAAACTTCGTGTGGCCTTCAGATTAGCTCAAGAACAGTGTAGTGTAGTGTAGTGTGTAGTGAGCTTCATGGAATGGGTTTCCATGGCCGAGCAGCTGCATCAAAGCCTTACATCACCAAGAGCAATGCAAAGCGTTGGATGCAGTGGTGTAAAGCACGCCGCCACTGGACTCTAGAGCACTGGAGACGTGTTCTCTGGAGTGACCAATCACGCTTCTCGTCCAACATCAGTGCCTGACCTCACAAATGCGCTTCTAGAAGAATGGTCAAAAATTCCTATAAACACACTCCTAAACCTTGTGGAAAGACTTCCCTGAAGAGTTGAAGCTGTTATAGCTGCAAAGGGTGGGCCAACTCCAAACCCTACGGATTAAGAATGGGATGTCATTAAAGTTCATGTGCATGTAAAGGCAGGCATCCTACACAAAAGTTACTCAAATGCATGGTATAGATGAGCTTAGTCGTAAAAAAAAACAAAAACAAATTTAATAGGACATAAAAATAATTTCGCATGAGTCTCCTAGATTGTAACCACAAAGCTAATTAGACAACAAGCCTGTATTGCAACATCTCTGATTTTCAACAACTCTGTTTTTTCTTGGCCTCTCTCTTTCAGGGATGATGGATGATACCAACTCCATCATAGAGACATAGAGCTCTGAACAGTATGTCTAAATCAATCCCCTGAGCTCTGAGGCCCTGAGCGCACAGTGGCAGGCCTGAAACACCTTCAAATCACTCTGCATTAAAGGAACTTGAAATATTCCATTATAATGCAGCACAAATACTCAAGCCAGTGTGAGCTGTACTTTAAATGGTAATGAGCTGAATTTATACAAGGCCTTTTTTTTCCCCAAGTAGTCTTGGAGTTCTCAAGACAAGCCAGAATATCAAGGTGAGTTCAACGTCACAGCAAAGTGAGGTAAAGAGTGATTTAGATGATTCAAAATGAAAGGATCAGTAGGGAGTCTGGATTTCAGAGGTTTGCACAGAAGATTTTAGCCAGGAATCTGGGGTGAGCACCTGTATAATGTGGCACAAAAAGAAGTCCTCAGGTGGAATGCAGTGCACATGCTGGATTCTCATTAGTGTGCTTCTGTTCTTTCGGTTTACAACTAGATAAATCAAACAAGATAGATATCAAACTATACTGTCTGTCAGAAACTAGTTTTTTTTAGTCTATAAAGTTTTAAATATGGATATTTTTCTTACACAAGTGCATCACTTCGCTTCAGATGGCCTTTATTAACCCCCCGGAGCCGTGTGGAAATCTTTTATGATGGATGAATGCACTTTTTTGGGCTTCAAAATCAAATCCTCTATTCACTGCCATTATAAAGCCAGGAAGAGCCAGGACATTATTTAATATATCCCGGATTGTACCATATACACCTATGGCTTGAGGGTGAGTAAATCATGGGGTAATTTTCATTTTTGGGTGAACTAACCTTTTAATGTGTTTTTGAATAAATTAATTATTCAAAAACAAATGTATGTCATATAGTCAAGCTTTTATCCTCTAATTAATGCTTCTGCATATTTACACTTGGTGTGTCATTTTCAGTGCTGTTCGATGCCACTTTACAAATATTGGGAATTTTTAATTATATAATATAATATAATATAATATAATATAATATAATATAATATAATATGGACAAAAAAAAAAAGTGCCATGTCATTGTAAATGTAAATCAAACTATATATATAATATTAACTACTAATAAGGCCTGTCAAAAAACTTCACCAAAAGAAATCAATATCACATGAAAGCATACAGAAAGATTGATCTTCCCCGGAATTGCAGTTATTCACCAATCTCGCCTCTGATCTCATCAAGAAAAATGGGAATTCAGTCTGCCTTAGCTCTTCTAAACAGATTGCTGGAGCATATGGGTTGTAATGAATCCTATTGTACAGCAGAGAGTCATGGGAATGCAGTCAGAACGAATCATAGGCTCATTCACACAAGACTCTGTGACTAAATGTGCCTCCCAAATTCCATTCAGGCAGCGCAGAAAGCAATGTTCACTTCAAAGAACACCAACAAGACAGACGGAGACAGCGTGGCTGCCGTGCGCTCCGCAGACGACAAGAGAAACTGTGGCGGTGTAGTGACTCTGACATATTTGCCTCTGAACATGCACCTTGTCAGGTTGCTCTGTGATGTAAATGGTTTAATCTGCTCTTAATACCGGATGCATTATGGAATTTCCCCTAAACCACGATAAGAATATCAGCAGTGGCAGGAGACAGACCTCCAGTCCAGGAATAACCCAGCGTGCTTCCATCATTCATCAAAATGGCAAAGTACAGCACACAGGAGAGACAACGTCCGCTCTAGTTAAGAAGCCAGGGCACTTAAAGGATTAGTTCATCTAAAAATGAAAGTTCAGTCATTTTTACACGCCCTCATGTCGTTCCAAACCCATCTGAGTTGCTTTCTTCTGCAGAACACAAAGTATGAATGTACAGGCGTTTGATTACCACAACATTAACAACACTTAAATAAAAGGTTTAATCAACCTGTCAATCAGATATGCACTGTTAGCCCAGATTTTATATTTAATTAAACATTTAATTACAATATACTTAAAATATTTAAATTTGATTGCATTACTTATAAAATATTAATAGATTCTACTATTTGTGAACATAATTTGAATGTGTGAATAAATTTAACTCCTGACCACGCCTCCCACACACTGGTTTGGTGCTGTGAGTCAGGTAATGACGCCATTTTATATTGTGGTGTTTGTGAATTTTAAGGAGCTGTTGATGAGAAGTTGGAACATTTGTTTTAGCAAGTTCTACGGACATTTCCCCCCAACATTTACCTTTTTGTTGTTACTTTGCTCCCAGAGAGAATGTTTGTGAGCAGTGAAATCCACCGCGCTTGAACCCCTTTTTCGTCTTTTCCCTTCTATTTTTTCTTTTTCACTCGATGAGCTGTTGTTGGGAGTGTAAACTTTGTTTGAACCTCTGGTCAGCACCGAACACCGCGGCCGCGCTTCCAGATGAGGAGTGAGGATGGCGGTGCGAATATATGGTAAGTGCAATAATTTAACGTTTTATTTCGACATGTCTATTGATTGAAAGAGAAAGTTAAAGTTAATAAACGGGTTGAATACAAAAATGGATGGATGTACTCCTGTTTTTATTAGGTTCATAGCCCTCTTAACAACAGACTATCTTGTTTTGTGTTGCAGGTCAAGAAGCGATGCTTTGGAAATGTAAGTGTTGCCCTCATAACTGTGAAAAGAGAGCACAGCTTTTTAAACATTATAGGCTCAAACATGAAAATTATACAAGAACAGAACAATTTCCTTGTTTACACCCGGAATGTATGTACATTTATATCACTTCATGAACAATATGTACACTTGTGCCGCCTTCACACCAAAACTCCAGATCAGCAGTATGTCATGTGGGTTTACTAAGACCTGTTCTGAGGCTGATTATTATATTAACCTGCATACTGCACAGTGCACAATTACATGTAAGCCAAGTCAGGTGCCATTATAAAGACTATAACTTTAATGTTTGCTCCTTACAGAAAAGTTGTCAACGACAAGCCTGACATCAGCCCAGATGGTACTTCAATGGTCAGCTCTTTCTATAGTAAACCAGGTTTGGTGCATTGACACCATGTTGCAATTACCATAATTATGAGATTCCAGCTTGTAAAAAACTTTCACGTTCTCATAGAAATAATGACCTGTAAACTGGGAATTTTCTGGGAGCTCCTACTTTTATAACTGTACCACCTCCTACTGTACCACCTGACTGCTGGGGATTAATTTAGCTGTTGATAGTGCTGCCATAGAAATGCGTAACTCCCAGTCCAAGGACATGATCAGCTTGAACGTCACATGTTGTCATCTTGGAATTACAATAATTACGACATGGTGTGAACACAGCATATGACAACAGCACTATCTGACACTATTATATGGTAAATGTCTTTGTCAACTTTTTTCTTCCTCTGTTAGGTTGCAGCTGACAAGGACTCACACAGGCAAACTCCAGTGAGAATCCTCTGCGTTGATCAAGAAGGCCAGCTAAACCCATCTAGAGTGAGGATCGTCTTGGTCGTCGAAAAGAATGTTTGGTGATGGATGAACTGACCAACCTCAGGACTTCTGTGTCCTTTTTTCCAGACTGATTTGCACCTGGACAACAACTGTATGAAAACTACTTTGTATTTTATTCAGCAGGTAATGCTCAACCTAGGAAAAAGTGAGCTGACACCTAAAATTTAATACTGCCAATATTGTGAACTTAGGAGTGTATTTGTTTGTTTGTTTGTTTAAGAACAGTTAAAACAACATAATGTTGATGTAGTGTAAACAAACTATATAGTTTGGATGCAATTTGTTGTGATTCTGATAGACTGTCCATGTGCTTAACAATAAGCTGATTTGATAAAACTAGTTTTTTTTTTCATATTTTATAAGGAAAATGTTTTCAGGACAAAATTCATGTTTTGTTGTATACGTTTTGGAATTGAAATAAAACAGAAAATTGTATGAATGTACCTTTTATTTGCTTTTTCCTTAATTTTCTAGTTTAACAAATTAAAAAATAAAACAATTCATATAAACTTAACTAACTTAGTACATTGAACTTAAATATACTATGTGTAATAATTACAAAGTAATTGATATCGCAAAACATTTTAAGTTAAAAGTTAAATTAACTTTAAATAAATTCAACTTATCCTGGTTAACAGTGTGTGTGAAACTTGTGTTTGTTATAGGCTCTCTGCGCGTTTTCTTTCAGCATTATCATTGGCTGGTAGAAAGAAAACTGCATTCGGTTCAAAAGTTGCTCAACATAATACAACATTATGGACATAAGCCAGTTTCACCATGCAACTCTAAATCATGGAGTTTATAAGGCAAGTTTATTACTGCTGAATCTTTTTTTTTCTTAACCGGTTCATTTGAAACGAACTGTCAAACAGAACCTGTTTGCAGAAATGAATAGCACTTCCAATTATTATTTGCATGATTAGTTCTGTTGAACTGAAAAGGGCTCTTAAAGGTGCAGTGTGTAGTATTTATTGACAGAAATGCAATATAATATACATAACTATGTTTTCAGTGGTGTATAAAGACATTACATAATGAACCGTTATGTTTGTATTACCTTAGAATGAGCCGTTTCTATATACATACACTGTGGGTTCCCTTACAGTGAAATCACCATTTTGCGGTGCCATGTTTCTACAGTAGCCCTAAACCAGGGGTGTCCAATCCTTCTCCTGGAGGGCCACTGTCCTGCAGAGTTTAGCTCCAACCCCAATGAAACACAGCTGAACCAGCTAATCAAGGTCTTACTAGGCATACTAGAAACTTCCAGCAGGTGTGTTGAAGCAAGCTGGAGCTAAACTCTGCAGGACAGCGGCCCTCCAGGACCGAGTTTGGACAGCCCTGCCCTAACCGGACAAACTACACTATAGAGCACTAGCTATTCTCTACTGTCTCAGACGACGACATCTTTGTCCTGTGCCGGCCACCGTAGCTTCTCTATGTGCATCGAAAGGGAGGGGTGAGCGGTGGGCGGTTGCAATTTGCAACCTCACCACTAGATGTCGCTAAAATTCACACTGCACCTTTAAAGAGGAGTAATTTCCCCTTGATGGAAAAAGTTGGAATCTCAATTGTCAACGCCTCAGAATTCCCAGCCCTGTAAGAATATACCGGAGGTTATTTTCATGCAATTACAATGAATGGGAACTGGAGCTTTCAATCGCCAGAAAAAAAGCACCAGAAAAGAATCATAAAATTGGTCCATATGAGTCATGCTCAAAAGTGTGAATCATTCACCAATCAGATATTAGTAAAATGCCAAGAAATGTTACAGTAGGAATGTCAAGATTTCAGGTGAACGATTTCTTTAAAACTTGAACACAGAATGACATGCATACCTGACAGACTCTGCCTGACAGGAGACATAAGGAGTGAGATATGAACATCATGCAGGACAACAGAGGAGACAGTATGAGCAAAGGAAGAACGACAGAGCGAGAAAGAGAGGCAAGAGATAAGATACGAGACAGAGCCCGATGAAGGTTGATCCCGTGGTGCGCTTTCACAGCTACAGAGGATTCATTCACACTGACAGGACATCACCCTATTAAAGTAGAAAAAAGATGCCTAAATCCTCGCAAGGTGCCTTTGTGGATCTCGCAACACAAAATGCTAAATCATTCAAATTCTGTAATATAAATAGCACACATACAAAATAAAGGGGCGCTATAAAACATAACCCTTTATCATCTTAAAAAAAAGCTAGCTGATGTTCTCGGCACACGTGTTTACCTCAAAGATAGTGGGTTGAGGTGAGGTGAAGCTTACCTGTGAGAGACCACCCTGTAGAGAATTTAATAAAGCATGAAAAAAAGAGCGGCAGGGATTTGCACCTGCAAACGGCGGCAGATCTCCCCCCTCCGGACAAGGCCAACCTGTGCTGTTCTCAGATAAGAACTATCTGGCAGGTGCAAGCTGGCTGCATATCACCACTCTCAAATGAGGTATGGATGCCATACTGAGGGATACGAGGGTCTGTACAGCACACTGTATCCAAGTCTTGGACAAAAATTCATCACTGTGCAATACAAATTTATCTGACCCCTGAACCTGATCAGACATGTTTTCACAAGAGTGCTTTATGTTTGTTTTATTGAATGATTTTTGATTGATTGATTATATGCAATATTAGAATATCTTAGGGTGAACATTTTTGGGTGAACTATCCCTTAGGGCTGCTTGATTATGGTAAAAATCATTATCACGATTATTTTGCTTGATACTGAAATCACGATTATTATTGGCTGATATGATCAAAGTCTTATTTTATGATATGAGTAATTTTAAAAGTCTATGAAATTTCACAATTACTTCAGCAAAAACTAATACTATGTTAAATAAAATGTAAGTAGTCCTTTAAACAGTTACAGAAGTAAACAGTCAGCAATACAATACAAAAATTACAACAGAACAAAAATACAAATTAAATAAATAATGCTTTAGGTTTTTCAGGAAGATAACAGTGGTATTCAGATTAGTAATAAAATTGAATAAAGTAACCATATGTAAAATAACACTGTTGTATACATTAAATATAGACTACAGTTTATTAATTCAAGAGCAGAGAGTGATTTTATCTTTGTCTTTTGAATAGCATTAATGACTCCAGCAGATTTATTAGGCTGCTGTCACTTTAAGAGCTAATGCACTGACCCAATATACTAACATGCGCTCTTTCTCAGCGTGTACATTCACTTAAGACATAACCGACTGTGTTTATGTTTCAACATATTTGTGTGTAGGCTCTTTGAACTTTTAACCGTGTATCTGAAGCTCACAGTATAGTATTTTTCTTTGCTTATGCGCATTACTTCCGCCCCGTCTCGGAGCGCACACACAGGATGCCACCTAGGGAACAGTGTCTCTTTCGTGGCTTAATACGCAACAGTAGACTGCATTTTACAACACTCACTTATTCTGTGATTTGGATGTCAAGTTTGGGCTTTTAGGGAGGAATGAAAGCGCACCGCTGTGAAGGAAAGGATGGTGCGTGGGACGGCATGTGGCAGTGGCACAATAATCGTTTTACCTTGATTATCTTCTTTTCATAATCATTGGAAGCCAAAATCGATTACAATTAATCGCACAGCCCTACTATCCCTTTAATATCCATAGAAAATGGAACACTATGTCCAAATAGAGTGGTATCCTTTACAAGAAAAAGTTACACTGCATTTCTAGGTATTTTTGCTTAAAATCCATGGTGGGATAAAATAAAAAAAAAACATACATTTGAGTCTTTGAAAGGGTCTGAACTGGTTAATTTAGCACACATTTAACCTGTCAAAACAAAATACACCTTTTCTTTCTCACACACCATATGTGTGAAAAAGCTTAAAGCCTTCTGTGTTTTATGTGTGTTGGTGCCTGCCTTTAAAACAGAGGACAAAAGTCAAGATACAGAGAGCAAAATCTGCTTAATGTTAACCACAATTGTACCATTAATGCTGATGCTCATTTACATTTTTAAAAAGACTGAGTTTCATTTTTGTGACATGCTTCAGAAAAAATTCACAGAGACTGAGTAGGCAGAAAGTGCACCCTGTTTTTTTCTTTATTTAACAAAAGCACATTGTATTGTTGTCATGAGTGTACACAAATAAAAATAGACCCTTTACAGTTTCGAATGTCTTACTCTTATCAGTATGACCAAAAATGACGGAGTATTTTACGTTCTTTTCGCTGTTATCAGGAAAACATGCAGCAGAATGCAAGCCCTCAGAAATATGGCATTTGCATCTTCATTGACATCATAATAATTATCATAATTACTTTTAACCTGATGTAACTGCTATACTTTGAAGTCAACATGAAAACAGTTGACCTTGATTAGGTCTCCGCCTACATTTTCTAGTTCAGGGGTGTCCAATTCTGCTCCTGGAGGGCCACTGTCCTGCAGAGATTGAGAGGAAGGGTCTGCATCTCTTACCATTGGAGAAAGCGTAACGGCTAACTTCGATCACGTGTAATGGCAGCTTATCGTGTTATGGCAGTGACGTTAGTCCCCTCCATTCAAAGTTTTATGACGGTCAGTTACAGTTTACATTAATCAGTTTCTTGTAGATTATTAGCGCTTTGGTCTTGTGAATAAATGTTCTATATTTGGTATTTGCTAGTAAATGTACAGTAGGACGGCATTGTTTGTGGAATGTGCTTTACTGTGAAAAAAAGAGTGTGAATATCTCTATTTGCAGCATATTACTAGTCACTGAAGGGAACATAAAAGTACACATTTAAGAGTACACTAAAAACTTAATTGTAATACATATTTAATTAATTAAAATGATATGTATTTTTTTACCATCAATCAAATTTTTTTTATATCGTCATCATTAGGCACACATCAGTCATAAATCTCTTCTCTTTATTCATTAAAATTCATAATATTAGCGTCACGCCTTGTCATAACTGGTAAAACCTGAAAGCCAAAGAAAGAAAACGTCTGTATTTTATACTTTCTTTAGACAATATCACTCAATATTACTATTAAATACTATGGTAATGCTGTAAATGAGACCTGTCGTGACCCTTCTCTGCCTTCTCTTATAAAATAACCTTTTTACCATAGCAAAATCTACATATCGTTCCCAACAAAAGTATTGTTTAGTGTAAAACATGTTGAAGATTAGTGGCCAGGCAGTCGATTCATTAAATGATAAGCTATTTCCTTACAAAAGTGAGTTTCTTTCAGTGTAGTGAAGCCTCTGCTCCATTGACATCCATTCAAATAAAAAGCCTCTGGTTTCCCTCCCTGCATACCGCCACAGCGTTAGCATTAGCTGTTACGTTTTTTTGGCTAAAGGTTGCAGGCTTGCCTTCTAGCGGCTTTGGTTAAGCTCCAACCCCAATTAAACACACCTGAACCATCTAATCAAGGTCTTTTTAGGCATTGGCTGCATCCGAAAACTGAAAACTTGGCAGCTGACTTGTTGCCTCGCTGCCTTATCAGGCAAAGACTTTGTAGGCAGCGTTTGTTCATGAAGGTACCTAACAAAACTGATTTCAGACAGACTTCTGAAGCAGCGTAACAGTTTAATGATCTATAGCAAAAGAAAACGAAGCAAATATTTAATTACTACAACGGTAATTTCTCACTAGAAATAACATTAGAAGTCAAAAACGTACATTTACACACAAACTGACAACCAATCTCAACTTTCTGATGCCATCTTAACTGTCACAGAATGGAAAGCACAGGATTGCAGCGAGACAGGAAGTAAAGCTAACATTGGATTCGGACGTGCCTTGATGCTTTCTCTGAAGGAAGCATTTTTAAGTTTTAAGTCTAAACTCTGCTGGACAGTGGCCCTCCAGGACCGAGTTTGGACAGCCCTGTTGAATATCATTTTAGTGTGTAAACTCTGTTTGAAGATGATTCTGATTATGCCACTGATGTGCATAATGGTTTTAACACTTGCATTTTAGGTGCTATAAATGCTAAAAGGAGCTAAAAGATGAGTTCAGAAAATAGAAATAATCACCAACATGCACACACCCTCAATTAGTTTCAAATTAAAAATACCAGCTGCACACTGTCTCATTCAACCATTTTAAAACAAATGATGTGTCCCTGAACACTTTGTAAGGGATAATAACCACAATGAAAAGACTAAATTAAGAGCTGAATGGTCAAATTAATAGTTCAAAACCTACGTTATCAGAAAACCAGTTGTCCTTTTAAGATTGACTGGACTAGAAAAAGTGTACTGTTTTAATGGGTTTAAATGACTGAGGAATGGGCTGTAGAGACGGTTTCCCTGTGCTAAAATAAAGAAATGACAGTTTGTGAAATCCTGCACTAAGTTTCTAAACTTTCATATTTTCAGTGCAAATACAAAATGTTTTTAAAACAGGTCAGATGTACTTTTTTAAAATAGCTGAATAAAAAAAAAATAACGATCAACAAATGTGTTTTAGAAACTAAGCTTTTGCATAAGATCACAGAACTCAACCAAGTGCAGAGGTAGCCAAATACTTCCAAGTGAAGACTATCTATAAATGTTTGTGTGTGCAGACGCACCTCTGCGCACTCCTTTGTGTGCCCAGACTTTTAAGAAAATAACAGTACATTACTGAGCACTTCCACAAGTCATCAAAGGGTAAAGTGAGAGTATTTTAAGCGAAATGGCTTTTACTCAGCCCGCAGGCCATGCACATAATGATGCACTGTTGTTTTCCTCTTAAACATCCCTGACC
The DNA here is from genome assembly GCA_039654625.1 of Rhinogobio ventralis. NCBI lineage: Eukaryota > Metazoa > Chordata > Actinopteri > Cypriniformes > Gobionidae > Rhinogobio > Rhinogobio ventralis. The sequence goes on from CM077215.1 coordinate 3,851,952, forward strand.
ATGCATTTGACAGTGACAAGTAGAATTTGCAGTTAGTCAGACCAAGCCACAGTCGGCAAAACCACTGACAAAACGCTGTACCCAAAGTTACTACTAAAGGCTCTTTCATTTCTCAGAGGGTCCTTATTGTTGGACAATTAGAACAGTTTCAATTGAGTAATTAGTGCAACAAGTGTGCCTTGAGTGTCATCTTAAAGAAACACCACAACGGTCCTACAAGAACGCACTTAACACACAAAAGACAGAGCTGGTAATTATGCTTAAACACACAGGGAAGAATGCAATAAAATCCAGCAAGCTAAGCACAATTGCACACAATTTATACAGACGTGCTAATGTCCAGCGCCACATTGTTTGAGGCACAGCGTAAAAGTCTTCCAGCAAACAGAGCATAAGGCCTTAGGGCAAGAAAAAGATTTTAAGACTATGAAATTCTTATGCCTGACATACTGCCATGACAAGACATTGTCATCATTATTGTTAGTGAGAGACATTTAGCTGACAGTCCAGGCTCAGTCTACAGGTTAAAAACACCCAATTTCTGCACATTGATGGACAGAAAGAGTTTAAGGAGTGGCGGATATCAAAACACAATATGCATTGTGGAAATCATCATGGGACAGTTTAAGGCTAATAATATTCCTCAAAAAATGTGCAGTGCATAAAAGTGTCATCTGACTGCATATTTTTTGGCAGTTTTGCACCCATTACCCTATTGGTAAAAGTGAGTAAAACAATTAAAGGTGATTTGGAGGTCAAGTACGGTGAAATAGCCTTTATGGAAACTGGGTCACAATGCACCAAATGGCTCATATGTTTTAACAAGCTACTGTATGAGTATACACACCATGGAAACAAGAAAATATTTATCCTTTTTTTTTTTTTTATGTGCACCACAATATATTAGAAATACACACATGGGTTTGTTGAGGGACACACACTTGTTAATGCTGATGGCAAGGAACATCTGATTAGTTTGATCATGACTGAGAAGCATTCCTAGCCAACAAAAATTTGAGTGCATGATAAATATAGTCAATGCCTCTCTAAAGAAAGAATCGACTCTGAACCGCCTATACAAGTCGTTTGTATTTCGAATCCCACTGTGTTGCGGTTCTATCACTAGAAGAGATATTTGCATAAATGCCCGCCTATGTTGTACGTCGTCCGCCTGCGAGCAACTTGACCAGCCCTCAAATGTCATTTTACTGACGACTCCGTCTCAAATCTCGGAGTTCAACGCGGGATTCACAAAACACTTGCTCTTGAAAGATGGATCAGTACCAGTTTATTTGGACTGGCTGCTCCTCAGAATCACAACCTTTAAGTATGAATAATTATTGATGTATACATTTTCTACCTGGGTGTTCAAAATACATAGTTTTGTGTTTTATATTGTGCAAGTTTCCAGCTAACTGGCTAACTCACGTTATTACTGTCTTACTGAAATACTTCTGCTCATCAGCTGTGGGCCACTATTACCTTGAACTGAGTCTATTAATGCAGATTGTCTGTCGTTCTTACTACTTTGAGATAAAGGATGGAGCAAGATTTGTTTTACACACTTTAATGTTCCATTAGTCATTCACTTAAGTGCTGGGCTAACGTATGCGCTGTTATTGATACAGTTCCCGCATGTACACCACAATAAATCAGAAAAACACACATGGGTTTGTTGATGGACACACACTTGTTAATGCTGATGGTGAGGAATTACAGCTGCAACATCTCATAATGAACCTCAAGATGAGTAGCACATCACTGAGAAACGTCCTGCTCAAGTCGTCATTGCGATGGAGGTTCGGGTTGAATAACTAGTTCTTCCAATGTTTCATCATCGGACTCACGCTCAGATTGACATGGTGAAATCGACGTCATCGTTACTGTCTTTACAGTGTGTACAATCGCTGAGTTTTAGAAAGCCTCATGAGCTGAAGTTCAGTTATGGTAATGGAAGCTTCTGAAACGCGCTGTAAGCGGTAGACCAATCACAACAGACTGGGCCATCTGGCCAATCAGAGCAGAATAGCTCGCAGAAAGGAGGGATTTAGAGAGACTGACTCATCCGACGAGTCGTTTGAGAATCATTGAAAAATGTGGTGATGTGAAATGTACATTATGAGAAAATTAAAGTGTTTTTTTACCTTTGATGCATGAAAAAAAAAATTGGGAGCCTTTAAAATAGCTTAAGAAAACAGAAAAAACGTTTGTAAATTGAAAGGATTTAAAAAATAAACACTAAATAAAAATAGAAAAGTATAAAATTCCTTGGATATTACTTGGATGAAGGTTTGCAAACATCCAGCTTCATGTGATATTTGATGATATTAAATTCGCAACAAGACCAGAATGTGTATTACGACAATAAACAGAGCCAATTTTAATTTCATATTGACTTGAAGTGTGACATTCTGTGAGCTAAAAGTCCTATCACTGCTCCACAACAGTTAAGGATAACACTTGAGCTGTCTATAAAGTATCTTCAGTGTTATATAAAGACAACAATTCAGACAGAATCGTTCTGACCTCTCTCCCTCCCGCTGGGATTGAACCGACCCTCTTGATCAAAAAAGAAAATCAATGAGGAGACAGTGTAGCTCTCAGCCTTAAATCTGAAGAGTGAATATTCAGAGTATGCGAAACAGATGTGATAATGGTGTGTAAGCGCTCGAGGACAGTGTCAGGTCAGTCCCCCATGGGGAAAGTGACCTCATACTGACAGCAGTCACGGTCGAATATCCTGCAAACTGAGGAGGACACAACAGAGTCAGAACATAAATTAGACCAAGATGACTGCAAGAACTCAAGCTGAATTACATTGCAGAATGATAATGACACGAAGCCCACACATGCTGTGAAACACAGAAGAAATAGATGAATGTTGCTACTCCTTGGAACACATAATGCGTCTTACTTAGCTGAACTAAATGAGGAGAGTCCTGTATTGGACAGCATCCAAAGTCCAAAAGGCAAAACGCATTCAGACACTGAAACAAATCGAGGCTTAGTGCAGACAATCACACTTATTCTAGGTGCCACAGACTCCCAAGGCTCCACTGGAACAATGCGTCTTCACTCCTAATCTAGTATGACTGATAATCCCACCAGGATTTAAAGGTATTACATACCCAGTGTGATTCCAATGAAGTCTACAGGCCTGGACATTAATAATCAATCCATTGTAGCTCCTATGAAAAGTATGAGGTGTTCAACTGACAGTTTATATCATCTAAATCTATTGCAGGAGCATTTAATCTGGATTTATCCTTCCTATTATAGTACATCATGCTCGCATAACATGCCATAAACAAAAAGTAAGCACAGTAAGTGGGCATAATATAGATTTACAATACACAATGTAGAACATGTAAGAACTAACTCTTTATAAATGCATTGATGTCAAAGCATGACGCGTCTTGAGGCATCAGATGAACGAGAAAAGCTATCGAATCGTTTCTGAAGACAAGTAGCATGAACCACTTTCAAGATTCTCAAGCGTTTTTGTCATTTCTGAAGCTTGACAGTCCCAGTCCTCATTGGGTTTTTTTATGGAAAAAAAATAGATTGGACATTCTTCCAAATGTTCTTTTGTGCTTCAAAGAAAAAGCATGACAGGTATTGTTTTTATCTGAATTGACTGCATCATTAAAAAGTATATAGGGAAAGGAAGTTCTTACTTTTGTTCTTTAGAATAATGTGAATTGATAAATTGTTCACAGTAAATAGGGTCCATTTTAATTTCATTTGTAGTTCTGAGAACTAACAGTCCTATCTTTGCGCCACAACAGTTAAGGATAAAACCTGAGTGCTTCTGAAGTCTTATACAGCACAGAAGTAGCATGAACTATTTCCAAGGTGCTTATTTGTCATTTTTGTAGCATGACAATCCCAGTCCTAATTCACTTTTTATATGGAAAGATTAAGTTGGACATTCTGCCGAATGTCTTTTTGTGATTTACAGAAAAAAGCATGACTGAATTTTCATTCTGAGTTGTCAAAAAATACATAAATAAAAAGGAGAAAAGAAAGCAGGGAAAGCAAGAAAAAAAACTCATCTATTCTTGTCTAGAACAGAAAAGAAGCATGAATGTAAAATTATGATGCTGATTAGACTGCATGATGAAATTAGCATGATTATTGCACAGGTGTGCCTTAGGCTGGCCACAATACAAGGCCACTCTAAAATGTGCAGTTTTATCACACAGCACAATGCCATAGATGTCGCAAGTTTTGAGGGAGTGTGCAATTGGCATGCTGGCTGCAGGAATGTCCACCAGAGCTGTTGGCCAGAATTGAATGTTCATTTCTCTAAGACAAGCCGTCTCCAAAGGCGTTTCAGAGAATTTGCCAATACATCCAACCGGCCTCACAACCGCAGACCACATGTAACCATACCAGCCCAGGACCTCCACATCGTCTGAGACCAGCCACCCGGACAGCTGCTGCAACAATCGCTTTGCATAACCAAAGAATTTCTGCACAAACTGTCAGAAACCGTCTCAGGGAAGCTCATCTGCATGCTCATCGTCCTCATCGGGGTCTCGACCTGACTGCAGTTCGTCATCGTAACTGACTTGAGTGGACAAATGCTCACATTTGATGACGTCTGGCACTTTGGAGAGGTGTTCTCTTCACGGATGAATCCCGGTTCTCACTGTACAGGACAGATGGCAAACATGTGTATGTCGTCGTGTGGGTGAGTGGTGTGCTGATGTCAACGTTGTGGATCGAGTGGCCTATGGTGGCGGTGGGGTTATGGTATGGGCAGGTGTATGTTATGGACAATGAACACAGGTGCATTTTATTGATTGCATTTTGAATGCACAGAGATACCGTGACGAGATCCTGAGGCCCATTGTTGGGCCATTCATCCACGACCATCACCTCATGTTGCAGCATGATAATGCACGGCCCCATGTTGCAAGGATCTGTACACAATTCCTGGAAGCTGAAAACATCCCAGTTCTTGCATGGCCAGCATACTCACCGGACATGTCACCCCTTGAGAATGTTTGGGATGCTCTGGAGTGGCGTATACGGCATCGCGTTCCAGTTCCTGCCAATATCCAGCAACTTCGCACAGCCATTGAAGAGGAGTGGACCAACATTCCACAGGCCACAATCAACAACCTGATCAACTCTATGCGAAGGAGATGTGTTGCACTGCGTGAGGCAAATGGTGGTCACACCAGATACTGACTGGTTTTCGTCTAATCAGCATCTTGATATGCCACACCTGTGAGGTGGATGGAATATCTCAGCAAAGTGAATACTAACACAGATTTAGAGAGAAATAGGCCTTTTGTGTACATAGAAAAAGTCTTAGATCTTTGAGTTCAGCTCATGAAAAATGGAGCAAAAACAAGTGTTGCGTTTTTAATTCCAGTGTATATTATATTATATTATATTATATCATATATTATATCATATTATATTATATATCACATACAGAAAATGTAAGCGTCCTCCTTTCCATCTATGGAACATCCTACTGCAAAGAAGTGAAACGGAATAATTAGGATACAGACGCTATCCAGATATGTTTATAGATAAAAGATGACTGTCAAAATTTGTGATTTGTGAGATCATAGATATTGATGAGAATCTGAATTCCTTTGGGTAGATGAAAGAATTCGCAAGTGGCATACATGAAATACAGGCCATTCATTTTTAAGTTGACAGCGTCTGATCCTTTCGCAGGCTGTCTGCCTCCGGTCCGTCTCAAGACACTCTTCCAGTGCCTCCCATGCTTCTCATTTTAAAAATTCTCCCATTTCAAATTCTTTCAACTTCTCTGCAGTTTCTAACAGAACGGTTTAGATCAGTGGTTTTCATACTGGTACACGACATGACTCTGGAAATGTAAAATATATTTTTATTTAAATTTCTCATTTGTTAGCTCTAATTAATGATTTATATACAATTTTAATAACTTTGTGAATCGAAAACTCAATTGCGGGATGTGAAAAGGTATTGATCGTCTGGGAACCACAATGTTATATACAGTCAAACCAAAAATGATTCAGACACCAGATATAATGTTTTACTAGTGGGTGCAGGACACAGTCGTTCATTTATGTAAGTGAGGATAGCAAAATAAAGTAAATGACATATTATATCCAAAAATTATTCATACACTGACTACCAGTAAAACTGATAAAAACCTCTTTGACCTGAGCATGTTTCGCTCAAGTGTTTTGTCTTTAATTGCTAGTGTGACCTTTGACACCACAGACTGAACAAAATGAAGCATTGCTTGATCATTGGTTGAGCTAAATTGGTATTATCTAATTGTGTACTTAAATCTAACAGCTGATTGGTTGACTGTAATCCATTACATCCCTTTCTATCAAAGTTATCTGACATTATCAAGATGAATTTGTTCTGACACAGTTCAACTCTGAGTTCTTATATTTTATTACCATTTTGTAAACTATAGCAAATAAACTGTGATAATGTGAGAAAATGTTGAAGGTGTCTGAATTAATTTTGGTTTGACTGTATATATTTAAAACATAATTCATGATATCGATATCTAAACATTATAAAGTATATTTTATAAAGTATAATTTTATGTATACATATACGAACAGGTTGTCAAAATGTTATTTGATGAAAATATAGTAAAACCAGTAGTGAAATATTACAATTTTAAATTTTAGACTAGGAATAGCTGCTGAAAATTCAGCTTTGCCATCACAGGAATAATTTAAATTTAATGTTACAAAAGAAAACAGTTATTTTAAAATGCAATATAATATAAATATAAAATGTAATATTTCACAATATTATTATTTTTACAGTATTTTTATCAAATAAATGTAACCTTGGTGAGCAAAAGAGACTTCTTTCGAAAACGTTTGAACAGCAGTATATCTTAAACATTTATTCTAATTTTTTAAATAACTTGATATGTTTTTTGATATCAATTAAAAAATTAAGCTTGCACTCAAAAAAAGGGCCTTTTCATACAGAATGCATTTTTCGAAGCCAAAACACGTTCTGTCTGAACCGGCCCTTAACCAGTGGTTCTCAAATGTACCTTTTATATTTATATTAAATTGCATTTTGAAATAACTGTTTTCTGTTGTAACATTTTAATATGTAATTTCATTCCTGTGATGGCAAATTTAAATTGTTAGCAGCCATTACTCCAGTCTAAAATGTAAGTAATATTTCACAATTTGTTTTTACTATATTTTTTATCAAATAAATGTAGCCTTGGTGAGCATAAGATACTTCTTTCAGAAATGAAAAGAAACTTTTTTTTATTTTTATTTTTTTTAAAGTAGAACTTAGTTTAACTTATTTTAACGCTGTGCTGCAAAAGACGAGCGCAACAGTCAAACACATCTGTGAAACGCATGTTTACATAGAAAAACAATGGAAATGTTCAGTTTGAACGGTCCCTTAGACTGTCAGATTCCTTTCTAAATTGTACCAAATATTGCTAGACTGAAAATCTTAATCTGTACTTCACTTTGATGTGTATGGATAGTTTAATTAAGTTTTAGGGAACAATCCACTCAGTGGGACATCCTGTGCCATGGGGCAGGTCTATTTGTCACCTGTCTTCCTCTGGCAGATCTGTGAAACAGAGACAACCTAAACTTCTTTTATCAGGCTGGGAAGAAGAAACGGCAAAGGATTCTCTCTCCCTTGCCATTTCGAGAGAGAGCAAAAGAGCGAGAGAGCGAGAGAGCGAGCGAGCGAGCGAGCGAGAGAGAGAGAGAGAGAGAGAGAGAGAGAGAGAGAGAGAGAGAGAGAGAGAGAGAGAGCGAGAGAGCGAGAGAGAGAGAGAGCGAGAGAGAGAGATGTATTATGCTCTAAGGTCATTTTGGCATCAGCCCCATGAGGAGATTGCTGTGGACAAATTGGTAGTCCGGCCATGTGAGAGTGTGTTCCACAACTCCAAAAGCACTACAGAAAATAGCCACTTGTCTCCCAACAGCATAGCTTTTGGTAAATAGCATTTTTCATCAGTCTAGCTGATGACAACAGTTGAGCCATTCTCAAATTTAGCAGCGTATCAGCAGGCAACAATTTTGACTGCCACATTCAGACTCTACAGTTCAAGAAGCTGTAGCCAATTACAGCCTCCGACGGACTGCCAGTTACTGACCATCGGATGCACACAAAACTAGAAAGCACTTCTGATTGGCTGATTTTACAGTTTTCAAACATAAAAAATTGTCTTCAATGTACGGAGTTGATCGAATTTTTTGCGACAACTATATGGTATATTATTTTAAGAGCATTTATTATGGTCAATGAATATAATAATCATCTAACACTACTGTATGCTTCAAAAGTACAATCTGACACTACCAGCACATGGAACCACCACAGCACTTTTTAGAAACAGAATGCACTGAATCTCAAAGAGAAGTTAAAACGACTGTTTTCAATAAAGTTTGTTTACACAATACAAAGCAAACAAACTTCTTGCCTTAATCTTCAGTTTGCCCTCAAGTACTTTCTGATGTCTTGAAGGAAATGGCTAGAGATTCATGCTAGCGCCAAATAAATAAATCAGAGAGACAGTGGCATTAAGAGGCTGAAAAGATGTTATCACCTCAAAGTAAGAACACACTGAACATTATGCTAGTGCTGGGAAGGTGATAATGGTAAAAAAGACATTTGCTGAAGCCAGAAAACATTAATGAGGTCTTTTAATATCTAAAAAAAGCCATTGTAATGTCTGGAAAAGTAAGAGCAAAATGTTTTCATAAATAGAATTGTTCAAAAAAAGGAAGCAGAGGCAGCTTCTGTGCATGGTCATCCACAAATTAGCTATTTGTTGTAAATTAATCAAATGTACAGATGTACAGTGGATGGACGGATGTACAGATGTACAGTGGATGGACGGATGTACAGTGTACAGTGGATGGACGGATGTACAGTGTACAGTGGATGGACGGATGTACAGTGTACAGTGGATGGACGGATGTACAGTGTACAGTGGATGGACGGATGTACGGATGTACAGTGGATGGACGGATGTACGGATGGATGGACGGATGTACGGATGTACGGATGGATGGACGGATGGACGGATGGACGGATGTACAGTGAATGGATGGATGGATGGATGTACAGTGGATGGATGGATGGATGGATGTACAGTGTACAGTGGATGGATGGATGGATGGATGTACAGTGTACAGTGGATGGATGGATGGATGGATGTACAGTGTACAGTGGATGATGGATGGATGTACAGTGTACAGTGGATGATGGATGGATGTACAGTGTACAGTGGATGATGGATGGATGTACAGTGTACAGTGGATGGATGGATGTACAGTGTACAGTGGATGGATGGATGGATGTACAGTGTACAGTGGATGGATGTACAGTGTACAGTGGATGGATGGATGGATGGATGTACAGTGTACAGTGGATGGATGTACTTACAGTGGATGGATGGATGGATGTACAGTGGATGGATGGATGGATGGATGGATGTACAGTGTACAGTGGATGGAGGATGGATGTACAGTGTACAGTGGATGGAGGATGGATGTACAGTGTACAGTGGATGGATGGATGTACAGTGTACAGTGGATGGATGGATGTACAGTGTACAGTGGATGGATGGATGTACAGTGTACAGTGGATGGATGGATGTACAGTGTACAGTGGATGGATGGATGGATGGATGGATGGATGTACAGTGTACAGTGGATGAATGTACAGTGTACAGTGGATGATGGATGGATGTACAGTGTACAGTGGATGGATGGACAGTGTACGATGGATAGATGGATGGATGTATGTACAGTGTAGGATGGATGGATGTACAGAGTACAGTGGATGGATGGATGGATGGATGTACAGTGTACAGTGGATGGATGGATGGATGGATGTACAGTGTACAGTGGATGGATGGATGTACAGTGTACGATGGATGGATGGATTGATGAATGGATGTTTTTATATATTTACATATTAAATTAATTCTATTTAATTTCTATTTTTGTTTATACTAACAATTTTACACTGTTTAAATAGTCATTAATTAACCAGTAGAAGGTATTGCTCTTCTTTAAGATGCACAGGTTCAAAAATATACATGCAATAATCTTAAAAAATACTTTTGCTTCATAACACTTTCGCAAAAGTGACATGCTTAGGATACAGAGTTTATGGCCTGCCTACAATTTTCAAAGCAGGAAACGAAAACCCAAAACTACACACTGCAATGTTTCATCAACAACAGAAAATTAAAACACCCTCCGTCTGACACAGATCTGGTACAAGCTAATTGTGGAAAAATATGAATGCTATTTGTCAAACATTGTATTATGGACATGTCTTGTCCCTGAACTGCCCCCCAAAAACGTCTTTATTAGTTTGGTTATGAGAACCGGAGCTCTGTGATGGATCACTCAATCTATCTAATTCAGTTGTGTGAGCAAGAGTAATGGCAAGCCCAAGAGCCACATCATTTTCTAGCTCATCCCAGCAGCACCACGGCTACCTGGGGAGGAAATGTACTATAACGGCACAATAGTTCATTCAGTGTGATGCCTCAGTGAATGCAAATGCATTGCTTAATTCCTATTAAAGAGCAAGATGGTACATGCAGGTCTAATGAAGCTTTTGTTTTAACATAATATATGATTAAGAAGACAGCTGAGTCAACCATAATATTTTCTTTTTAAATGGTTTGTTAACCATAATATAATGGCAAGTTTAACCATTTTTAATTATAAGAAACACACACACACACACACACAGTTTGCTGCAGTCAAACAGTCTTTTGGTAGTAGTTATCTTATTAATTTCTGTTTTTTTCTCAGAAGTCAATTGTTCTGTTCAAGTAAATTCTGGCCCATACGATCGGTATTTTCATGTTATGGCCAATAAATAATACATTTCTGATCTTTATACTGAATATTTATTGAAATGTCATTGTCTGTTAATAAAACAAAAATAAAAATAAAATGTTTTTAATGCTACAAGCATTTAAATGTGTGTATATATACACACACATTTTTATTTATTTCTTTTTTTTTTTCTTTGAAAGTCTTTTATGCTCAGTAAGGCAGCATTTATTTGATGAAACATTCAGTAATATTGTGAAATATCATTACAATTTAAAAAAAAAAAAAGTTCTATTTTAATACTTTTAATACATTTTAAAATGTGATTTATTCCTGTAAGGGCAAAGCTGATTTTTCAGCAGCCAATGTGACAATAGCTGCCTTTCCATTACCCTTCAAATTGCGGTGAATTCGATCCACTCACAGAAATTTGTCCTAAAGATTATAACTTTTTTAACACGACACGGTCAGTTGGTCGTGGTGGGGGCTTAGCTACTATTTATAGAAATAAATTCAAATGCCACAGAATTGTTTTCTAGTTTTGAAGCACAGCTATTCAAGAAGGATGGCTGTAATTCATTTTTATGAATACTTGTTTACAGACCCCCAAAGTATAATAAGGAGATAGCAGATAGGCTTTTGATACTGGGCGATTTTAATATACACGTTTGTTGTCCTTCTAAAACTATGGTTAAAGAATTTTTACAAACTATTGATACTTTTAATCTTACACAGTCTGTTCTTGGTCCTACTCAATCAAGAGCACACACTCGATTTGATTTTATCATATGGTCTTTTAGTTAGTGATGTAGGTATCAAATAATTTTTTCTGTCTGATCATAAGACTATTATTTTTAACATAGATGTCTCCAGCCCTAAACCACATTGTGTGCCGGCAGCCCGGTATGCTCGTTCTTTTAATTCATCTACATCTGGAAAATTTTTAGATGCTTATATTAGTTCCCCAAAAACTCACGAAATTGAGTCAAACTGTTTTGGAGCAAATCCTGTAGAGTTAGTGAATATGTTTAATATGTTATGTTCAAATATACTGGATGTTGTTGCCCCTTTCAAATTGAAGAAACCTAGAAGCTGTGTACATCCTTGGCTTAATGATGAAACTAGGGATATTAGACAGAAATGGAGGAAAGCAGAAAGGAAGTGGAAGAGGGACACATTACAAATATCATATGAATGTCTTGAGAGTGTATGGTCCAATATCAAAAAGCTGTTAAGTTTGCAAAAGCAAAATATTTTTTAGATCTTATTACTAAAAATGCACATAGTCAAAAAACACCATTTAATACCATAAATAGGGTACTATCCTATGGCCTGTGAAAACTTCCTTAAGTTCTTTAGCGACAAAATTGATGGTATAAGATGATGTATTTTAGACTCTTCTGTGGACGTACCTCAGTCAACATCGCCACAGATTTTAACATTTATCTGAATTTTCTTGTTATTTACAACAAATTTTCCAACAAATGAAGTTCACTTGATGTTGTTCATCCTCGCCTTTTATCAGATATATTTGATACTATTAGTCCTAGTTTATTGTCAATTATAAATAGTAGTTTAGGCAGTGGAACAGTTCCACCTTATTTTAAACATGCCATTGTGCAGCCGTTGCTCAAAAAGTCAAACCTTGATCCAACAGTTTTGAGTAAATATCGTCCCATCTCTAAATTACCGTTTTTATCAAAAGTTTTGGAGAGGGTTGTGTTTAATCAGCTCTCTTCTTTCTTGCAGGAAAATGGTATTTTGGATAAATATCAGTCTGGTTTCAGGTCACAGCATAGTACAGAGTCTCCTTTGCTTAAAGTATTAAATGACTTATTTTTGATAGTCGATTCTGGTAAATGTGCTGTCTTAATTCTGTTAGATCTTAGCACGGCATTCAACACTCTCGGTCATTGCATTCTTCTAAATTGTTTACAGCAAACTGGGATCAAAGATTGTGCTCTGAATTGGTTCGCCTCCTATTTAAAAGATCAAACTTTTTTTTGGTAGAGACTGGCAATTACTCAACATCTCACGCACAGGTTTTGTATGGGGTTCCACAGGGCTCGATCCGGGGTCCGGTTTTATTTTCTCTATACATGCTCCCTTTGTATACTATATTTAGCAAGCATAATGTATCATATCATTGTTATGCTGATGATACTCAATGTTATGTTCTCTACACCCAAAAGATGGTTGTACTTTGCAGTGTTTGTTTGATTGTTTGAGAGACGTTAAACAGTGGATGTCTGCCAACTTCCTTCAGTTAAATGACTCCAAGACGGAAGTCTTAATTTTTGGCTCATTTGCTTCTACAGAGGTTGTTGCCAAAAAATTGGGACCTCTAGCTTGCAATCTCCATACTCATGTTAGAAACCTGGGCATTACTTTTGACTCTGCTCTGACTTTTGACAAACAGATCAGTGGTGTGGTCAGAAGTTGTTTATATCAGTTAAAGAATATTGCGTAAATGAAGTCATTTCTAACACCCAGAGACATGGAGTCTGTGATGCACGCTTTTATTTCATCCAGAATAGACTACTGTAATGCATTATACTTGGGTGTCTCACAGTCTCTATTGTCACATCTCCAACTTGTTCAAAATGCTGCTGCAAGATTGTTAACAGGAACAAGGAAAAGCGAACATATTTCGCCAGTCTTGTTTTCTCTCCACTGGCTCCCAGTTAAATATCGCATTGAGTTTAAAACACTATTGTTTGCTTATAAGCGTTTGCACGGACTGGCTCCTCCATACATCTCTGATCTCCTTTCATTCCATCATAATGGTTCCAGAAAACTCAGGTCCACTAGTAGTTTACAGTTCACTGTTCCAAGGACACGTTTAAAATTGAAAGGAGACCGTGCCTTTTCAGTGGCTGCTCCACAGCTTTGGAACAATTTGCCATTTTATATAAAGACTGCACCTACATACAATGATTTTAAATCTCTGCTTAAAACTCATCTATTTACTGTTGCGTATGGTCATAAGTAGGTTCAGTGGTATAAATTGTAGTGTACTGTTTATGTTTACTTATTAGGGTGTTTGTCTACACTTCGTACAGCACTTTGGCCAACAGCTGTTGTTTTTAAATGTGCTTTATAAATAAATATGACTGACTTACTGACTGAATACTGGATTCTAAACAACAGAAATGCCACAATTTATGAAGACCTTGAAACAGATATGAGGGAGAAACACTAAGAAACACCTCATACGTGGCCGCTCCCAAGTATAAGGGGCTTTCCTTGCCATTAATGCTTGGATAACACGCCTACGTCTCCTTCGATTAAAAATAATGGTTAGTGCAGCGGCTGCTATATACGTAAACCTAGTAAAAAGTTTTGGAATGACTTATATATGAAAAAAAATATGCTCAAGTCGCATAACATCTGTTAATGGAAACGCCGTCATTTTGCAATAGTTTATTTATCGAAATTTAGAAAATGTCGGAAACCCGGCTAATGAAGACTGGAGTAAAGTCTTCATTTTCACACGATCCTTCAGAAAACATTCTATTAAGCTGGTTTGGTGCTCAAGGAACATTTTTATTATCACAGTGCTTCTGTTTAATACTTTTAATATCCAAAATCTCAGACTTCAGTTTCCATCTATGGCAGACACTACAAAGAGCGAGTATGCGGCTACTTGTGAACATTTGATTTGTATTCAACCGGAGAGTGTCTCTGTGATATCAAATAAGTTCTGACTGTTGTGACATGAAATGATACAGTGTGCTAGAAGCAAGGACGTTTGAGGCAATCTGCAACTCCAGGGGCTAAATTTTGAGTTATTTCAATCTGATTATATTAAAATTTGAGATGTCTATATATAGAGTCCGTGATTAATAGGGAAGACACAAAGGGCATGGTGGAGTCAGGTTCGATTAAGTATCAGATGGTTCCCCTCTGCGAGGAGCAGCCTGCAGCACCAGCGCTGGCAGGGTTATCAGCACGGAGCCCTCTGCAATTCAGCACGTCTGTGAGATAAGTTTGGGCCATGACAAATGAAATGCGGCAGAAGGGGGGTAGGGAGAGAGAGTGAGAGACATACCTAGAGTGAGAGAGAGAGAGACTATATACCTGCTTCAGTACATTCACTGTAGTGTAAGTACTTGTTCATATACACATCCCACTCCCTAGAGGATGGGGGAGGGGAAAATTCACATGCTCATCACAAAATGCACAGAGCAGTGCCAGACACAGCATATCAGTGTTATAACTGTTCAAAGTGTCTCAAGATGAAAGTAACAGATTATACATCCTCAAACAGCAGGTGACAGCTTGCTGCAGTGCCAAGTGAAGAATCGCTGGAAACATCTCTTCTAATATGTTTGTTTGGAACCCAAGTGTTACTTCGACAAACAATCTTTTGTCAATAAAGTGCCAATTAAAAAAGGACGCAGAGCTGAAAACATCTGGTAATTAGAGAGAGTCTGCTGAGGTACTTCTAAGATCAGTCATCACATTCACCACAGCTAAAAAATAAAAGAGAGAAATCGAATAAAAACAGTCGATATGGCGGTCATGCAAGTCGGTTAAAACAACCAGTTGCTTTAAATGCTTTCATTTTTGATTAGTATAGACCAGCCTAAAAAATACAACACAAATAGAAGAAACACAAATCTATTTTAGCTTGAAGCTGAATTAAAGCTCAATTTATTATAAAGTTATTATTATTATTATTATTATTATTATATTTATTTTATACATAATTTATTTATAATAAAAACAACAACAACAACAACAACAAATAAATATAGCAGCAAGCAGCAATTATCAGAGCCAAAAAATTAACAATATGACATGCAAGCATGGCTGGGAGCTTCAGGAAATCAGCAACAATAAGCATTATTAGCATTCTTGGATATTTTATTATAACTTTTGACCACAAGGTCTAAGCTGTCTCAAAACTTTTGAGTACATTCAGGGCATGGTCCGGATAACACATACCGAGTTCTGTAATGATACATTAATGCGTTCGTAAAATACAGCATTTCAGGACAAAATTCAAAATGGCAGACGTCCACAAAAGTCAATATGTGAAAATAAATAAATATAAATGTTGAGCAAACCGTTCAGAAGTTATAAGCAAAAATAGCTATGTTTCATATCTTCAGACCAGTAGGTGGTGTACAATTTGGCGCGCTCTTCATCAAATTCGTTCGTGCTTTATTCGTAAATGGCTGGGTAGATCAAAAAACTTTTGATAAATTTTTGCCAGCATTGTCTGAAGATAATCTGGTTACATTTTCATGAAAATCAGACAAACTGTCTAGGCGGAGTTCGAAAAAGTATTTTTTTGGCGGAAAAATTGTCACGACAAATTTTGTTTCTAGACCTTATGGTTCAAAAGTTATTATCATAAATGTAAGTGAAACTTTGGACAGTCGGTGGCGTTAGAATGATTGAGTTAGAGACTCCAAATTTGCTATGGTGAATGTTTGGACTGACCTCTAGCAATGTGCCACATTTCACAACTTTTTACCATACGGTTCTATGGGCTGCCATAGACTCCCATGGCGGAAGAGGAAGAAGAAAACTAATGGACACAATAAGTGCCATCGCACCATTCAGTGCTTGGCCCCTAATAATAATATAGATTACTTTGGAAGACTTCTAAATTTAAAAAATATATATATATATTTTAAATAAATGCTGTTCTTTTTAACTTCTTATTGAATTATCATTAATGAAAAAAAATGTATTACGGTTTCCACAAAAACATCAAGCAGCTCAACTGTTAATACATTGATAATAATAAATGTTTCTTGAGCACCAAATCATCATATTAGAATGATTTCTGAAGGATCATGTGACACTGAAGACTGGAGTAATGATGCTGAATATTCAGCTTTGACATCACAGAAACTATTTTAAAACATTAAAACAGAAAACTGTAATAATATTTCATAGTATTCCTGTTTTTAATATACGTTTTAAATATCTATCCCAAATGCCATGCACCAAAAGCTCTAGAGTAAAAGTGGCCTTAGATTCAGATGTTGTCTTCTTCAATCAGAGTGGCGACAGCTCGGTCCGTGTAGCTTTGCGCCATGTTATTTTTAAGGCGGGTGGCAGTCGAGTCTGTCACATGTCACTGTGATTGACAGATGCCCTGTCCAGTGCCTGTCTGTGAGTTTAGCCCTGGCTATTATGTGAACCTGCTCCTGTCTTTCTAAATCCACCCTCATTTATTAATCCTGTTACGAAATCATGAACCCTAAAGCATGCCAATAAATTGTCCCTAGAACACTGGACCTAAATCACAGCAGTTTTATAGCATGTAATACGTTTTTATAGCTTATAATATAAGAGATCTGGCTAAAAAAAAAGTTAAATGTAACAAATCAAGGCTTTGGCCAGATATGATGACCGGTAGTCTCTGTAAATACAGGGTCAGTAATTGAAGAGTTTATTTGTTCTCTCTGGCTATGTAGTCTTGAAAGCGAAATGAGTGACAGGACCACTGTGTGGGCTAAATTGCCAACCTCTATGTTGTTAAAATCATAGCAAGACCATTAAGATCCTCATGGACCTAGTGCCCCAGGACCTATAGAAAATGAGCCAATCGTGTGCTTCAAAGAATGGAACTCCACCAGTGCCTCTCATGAGGCAGCGCCAGTTGTTATGACAGATTAGCCAGCGGAGACTTAAATCACCGGCTAATGGGCCTGTTATGGAGGGACCGGAGCGATGCATCTGGCACCACATGCAGCTCATGAGCTACATCATCTGTTACAATCTGCAAGCAGCCATGTGGAGATCTTCCGCACACCCGGATTCCGATCCACAGAGGCGGAGACGGCCGCCGCGGTGAGAGAGTACAAGGAAGGGTGATAAAAGTGATTTAAAAGTTTCACTTTGGCCAGGAGCAGCTTTTCGCCCGCTGTGCTATTGCACTGATAGCTACATCCAAATGATTCACAGTGTGTGGAGAGCAGTTCTGGCAAGAAGGACAAAGTCAGAGTTATGAATGAATCACCGGGTGACAAAACATTGAAGTAAAAACTGAAGTTTTGACTATACAAATGGCCTGTGTAAAAAAACAGCACCTAGTGGAGCAATGCGGTTAAGAAGTCATGTTT